>SJYW01046708.1:213566-227163 GCA_006410735.1 Raphicerus campestris | reverse complement strand
ACAGCAGCAGAGCCGTGGATGTAGAGACACAATGTATGGTTGCCAGGGGGAAAGGGAGGAGGGGTAAACCGGGAGACTGCAGCTGACTGTGCACACTCCTGCATGCACAACAGATGAATGAGAAGAGCCTGCTCTATCGCACAAGGCACTCCCCTCAGCACTCTGCAATGGCCTGCACGGGGAAAGAACCCACACACAAACCAGAGCGGATATAAGCATGCGTGCAGCTGATTCGTTCCCGGTACACCTGAAACTGTACCGGAATATGACACTGTCAATCAACTCCACTCCATACATTTTTTTAAAAGAACAGCCTACATCATTACTTGAATGGAAAAAGTAGAAATGAAGAATCCTCTCCCCGTCATCTTACACCATCACAGACACTAAGCATAGAGCAGCAATAAAACAAGGCACGGCGCTGCTGGTCCTGGCTGTTAGTCCAGACACAGTCCCTGGGTCTGCGTCAGGAAAGCCCAAGGGGACGAAAGGGTGGGGTTCCATGGGACATGATACAGAAAAAGCCATTCCCCTCAGAGGCCAGAACGGAGTGATACAGAATTAGTGCATCAGCTCCCAATCTTCTCCATCCTACTGTAAGTAGAGACATGAGAACCAAGAATTTGTAGTTAAGTGGACATTGTTAGCTAGGCAACTACGTCCAAAGTGTGTTATAAAACGAATCCATGTCTAGGAGAAAAAATGTCCTACGTAAACCACATGACTTAAAACTTAGGCCTAGACTGATATGAAAGCATAAAAGACATACTTCAGGTGAAATATCCCTGAGAGCAGGAACTTACCAAATCAAGACTGAAGATTGTTTCCCAGAAATGAAATTCTGGGGTAAAACCAATCAAATTTTAATGAAACTGTGTATACTTTCTCATTTATGTATTTATTTATGTTATCAAGCAGAGGAGAGGCTGAGAATGACCTAATCTGACAGCATTTAAAGTGAAAAGCCTTAATGACATTAGTTGACCAGAATTTCAATGAGTCAGTGGGATAATACAAATATCCCCAAATGTTGATGCAGTCATGGACTATATTAAGAAGAAAATTTCAAAAGAAGAGGAACACAGTGTTCGTGTCTTTAAAAGAGAAAGAAACCCTGAACTCAGCAGGGATAAGGTGACATTTGGAATGCTGCATTTTTCCCCCACACTTGACATTTAAAGAGGGACGCTGGCAATACCCAGAAGTGCTTCTTGAAATACATTCAATGCAGTATCACTGTGTTACAGAGAATAAGGCTATTGTGATCAAATAAATTTGAAAAATACCAGATTAAAACATGTCATTTTTAAAGCAATTTAAAAATTGTTACAAAAACCTCTTTCATATAGGTGTCCTTGGAAAATGTCTGTGCAAGTGTGCCTTGAAGGTATGGTTTTGGCCTTTCACTGATGACTTTGACCATGGGATCCCTTTTTAAGACAGAGCTCTCAGAAATAGTATTGCAAAGGACATGCTTTTGGAAATATTGCCCCAAGTATGTTCAAAAGGTCATGGACCAAATGATAAGAAATTTGAAAGCCATACTCTTTGACTGGAAAAGTAGGCATTTTATAGTGGGAATGAAAAGGCTAAGGAGAATCATAAGAAGTGAATTAAATTGGAAGACGCTGATTTCTTTTGAGGACATATAAATTACAATCATTGAATGGAAAACAAAGGCCATCTTTTGGTTTAATACAGAAAAGGCATTTCTGTCATTCTATCTAAGAGGGTCATGGTCTTCCACAAGTAGCATTGAAGCTTCCTAAAAGAATACTATTTTTCCCTAATAGCCATCAGTCAGGAGACTTGGGAAAGAAACTTTGTATAGATGAAAGTTCAAATTAAAATGAAGTTAAAATTAATTCCAATACTATGATTTGCATCTATGCATAATCATTTCTTCTCACTAAACCCACCTATATAGCTCTACCATATTAGTAATAATCATAGAACATAACACCCCCTACTTGCTATCACTCCCTAATTGAAACTTCCAGTGGCTCTTATAGTGGTTATCAAATAAGCTCCTATTTCTTCAGACTTTCCATTAGTCATGTGGCTGAGCCTACACATAGCAAAACTCTAGCACTGTGTGAAGAAAGACACGTGTTGACCGTGCGACGTTGTACAGATACTGTCTTGGGGATAAGAGGTTACCGAATGTTGTATCAAAACAGTTAAATCATTAGAATACTCTAAGGGGGGTTTGGAAAGGCAAAGTCTTCAGCAGTCCATGTTCAGCAGTTCTGAATCCAGTGTGGGGAACGGCCCAGGAGCGTGTGCTTTCCAGAAGCCCTCCAGTAGACCCTGGCAAACTGGTTTTGGAGCCCTTCTTCTGAATTCAGGCACTACTTGCACGGGGAGGAGGGGTGGAAACGTACACCTCCCTGCCTCCTCCCACTGTCATTACCACGTCTCTGAAGTGAATGGTGGTGACAGATAGGCAAGATATAAGACCCTCAAATCCTTATCTCAAATGTGCATCCAGTCAAGGCTTTGCCCTTGAACCCTTACATGATGGACTAAACTGGCTCACCTCTAAACCACAAGGATGGTTTTGCCCAGACGCGACCAGTTGAGTAGTCTAGAGGATGCCTCCTTTACCCTGGGCCAGATCTGGTTCTAGAATGGGTTTTCTCTGAGAAACCCTTCCCATTTTGGCACGCAACCTCAGACCTCTCTTTCCATGCCTGCCACATGACATCTCCCCATGCATGTTCCAAAGGCAAGTCAAAGACTAACGAATGTCACTATATTGCTCTCTTTTCTTGAGCACAAGTTCCTCTTTGGAAACTACTCTCATGAAGAACCTCTTCTCCGTAAAAGTTGAGCTAGAGATCCACGAACATTCCTCAGATCGGTGCTGTGTTCTCCCCAGAGGATTTAAAGATTGTTACCAACGTTTAAAGCCTCCTATAANGATTGGGGGCAGGAGGAGAAGGGGACGACAGAGGATGAGATGGCTGGATGGCATCACTGACTCGATGAACGTGAGTCTGAGTGAACTCCGGGAGATGGTGATGGACAGGGAGGCCTGGTGTGCTGCGATTCACGGCGCCGCAAAGAGTCAGACACAACTGAGCAACTGAATATGAACTGAACTGAGACACAGAAATCCTGCCATTTTCCTCCCCATTTATCTTTTCACCTTTAATACCCAAACATCTTAGTGGTTTAGATGAGACTTTTGTCACAACATTAACATGATTTGTTGAGGTTTGGCAGAGCCTGGGCTTGAGAATTCTGTCTTCCCCTACTATCTTCTGTTCTGTCTTTTGATCTGAAAGATCAGAGACCCAGAGGAAAATATAAATACCAACTACTGGCAATGGCAAGAATTCCTCAATAGTTTACCATTAATTTAAGTCAAGACTAGATAAATTTGAATTGAATTTGAATTGCTATTGAGTACTAAAAATATACATGTAATTCACAAGATATAGATGCAGAAGAATAAAAACACTAAGATTGATGTAAATGTTTGTTTCTGAAATTTAACTACTTAAATTCAGTTCATCTTCCACAGTGTCTCTCTGATGGGTCCTATATCTTCCTGGGAAATGGAAACTGGCAATACATTGAAATATTTCTGAAGAGAGAACCANAAGATATAGATGCAGAAGAATAAAAACACTAAGATTGATGTAAATGTTTGTTTCTGAAATTTAACTACTTAAATTCAGTTCATCTTCCACAGTGTCTCTCTGATTGGCCCTATATCTTCCTGGGAAATGGAAACTGGCAATACATTGAAATATTTCTGAAGAGAGAACCATAAAGAGCAGGTAACCCATCAATTTAAAAATAGCAGAATAATATAGAAGTTTAGCCTGTAAATGCTGGAAGTAGGTTACTTGGTCTTGATCTGGCTTTTCTACTTATAGTCATTAACTTCCATTATTTGTATAATGGGAATAATAATAGTACCTACATCATAGGATTTGGCAAATAATTAAATGAGAGGATATCTATAAAGTGTTGAAAATTGTTCCTGGCATGTAGTTTAAAGTATATATACCTGTTAGGCATTATTTTTTTTAAAAGAAGTAACAGTTTACAAATGACCAGGAATTGTTCAAGATAAATAAAAGTGAATCCTGAAGTCTAGAGTAAATGAAGTGTGAATAAATTATAAGTAATGGTACTTTAAAAGTAATTGTAGTATCATCTGTTTTTATTCTAACTTATTTATCATTGGGGAATAAGCACAAATAATAGATAAACCCCAAAAGGGTGTATTAATAATTCCATTATTGAAAAATAACTAATGAAACAAGGGACACACTCCTCACTACATGATAACTTGAAAAATCACGAATGGGCTTACAGAGAGCTGGTTTCAAATCCAGGCTCCATCCAGGCTAGTTAGATGATCTCTCTGATATTCACAGGGTGGGTAGTTCCAACAAAATAGAACATTAGGAAAAAAATTCTCATGAGCTTGGAATAGGGATTGAGAGAATTGTGTCAATATCCCTCAGCACCTGGCACAGTGTAAATATTCAATAAAAGTTGCCATGCTTCGCATTTACGTCTAGTGTCACTGAGGTCAGGGCAACCTTCCTACAAGGCCTGTCTGTGTTGCCATGGTCTGGGGCAATGGTGAAGGCTGAGCTGATAACTGGTCTACCCTGGGAAAGGACTGACTGCTCCAATAGGTATCTCGTCAGGTGAAGGCAACTGGGATAAATTCTAAGTTGAAAAAAATAAAAGGAAGAAAAAGGTTTTCCTCTCTTGGGCCTCAGGGTTTTGTATTACTGAGATTATGTAAATCAATGTAACTTGCTCAGGATTCTCTGAATTTAGTGGGATGTGATGGCCCGTAGCAGACTGGATCACGCTCAAGAACGGCCTCAAATGCACTGCACCGCGAGAGTTGGCAAGACAGAGCAAGCACAAGCCAACCAGAAACCAATCAGCGATTCTTTTTAAAAGTGGGAAGAGCTGCCTCTCCTCCTATCATTTTTTCTGTTTGGTCTTCATAGAAAGACACATTTGTACTTACTTCAAGCAGATATTTCTACTTTCTTACCTAATGATATAGGGAAGCACTGGGGTAGTATTTTGGAAGAACAGATGTTGACTTCAACAAATGTGGCATTTTACTGTGGACAAAGCCAAAGAAAATCTGGCAAATACAATTTTCACAGGCCTACTCATCTGTCGAACTATTCCCAGGAATATTTAATCTAGATTAGCACTGTCACATAAAAAGAGGTGAGCTACTTGTTGAACTTCAGATTTTCTAGTAGCTGTATTAAAAAAATAAATGACATAATAAAAAATATATCTGATTTAACACAATATTTCAAAAATATTATTTCAAGACACAATCAGGAAGTTCCCTGGCAATCTAGTGGTTAGAACTCTGCACTTTCATTGCTGGGGACCCAGGCTGAGTTCAATCCCTGGTTAGGGAGCTAAAATCTGGCAAGTCACAGGCTACAGCCAAAGGAAAAAAATGTAATCAGTACAAAAGTATTAATGAAATATTTTATACTCTTTCTTTTGTACTAATCTTCAGAGTCTATAGGGTATCTCACACATATGCGTGTCTGCTATGTGTGTCCAACTCAAGTCACGTCCAACTCTTGCGACCTCATGGATTGTAGCCCACCAAGCTTCTCTGTCCATGGGATTTCTCAGGAAAGAATATTTGAGTGGGTTGCCATTTCCTCCTCCAGGGGCTCTCATCCCAGAGATTGAATCCATGTCTCCTGCATAGACAGGCAGATTCTTTAACACGNCTTGAGAGTCCCTTGGACTATAAGGAGATCCAACCAGTCCATTCTGAAGGAGATCAGCCCTGGGATTTCTCTGGAAGGAATGATGCTAAAGCTGAAACTCCAGTACTTTGGCCACCTCATGCGAAGAGTTGACTCACTGGAAAAGACTCTGATGCTGGGAGGGATTGGGGGCAGGAGGAGAAGGGGACGACAGAGGATGAGATGGCTGGATGGCATCACTGACTCGATGAACGTGAGTCTGAGTGAACTCCGGGAGATGGTGATGGACAGGGAGGCCTGGTGTGCTGCGATTCACGGCGCCGCAAAGAGTCAGACACAACTGAGCAACTGAATATGAACTGAACTGAGACACAGAAATCCTGCCATTTTCCTCCCCATTTATCTTTTCACCTTTAATACCCAAACATCTTAGTGGTTTAGATGAGACTTTTGTCACAACATTAACATGATTTGTTGAGGTTTGGCAGAGCCTGGGCTTGAGAATTCTGTCTTCCCCTACTATCTTCTGTTCTGTCTTTTGATCTGAAAGATCAGAGACCCAGAGGAAAATATAAATACCGACTACTGGCAATGGCAAGAATTCCTCAATAGTTTACCATTAATTTAAGTCAAGACTAGATAAATTTGAATTGAATTTGAATTGCTATTGAGTACTAAAAATATACATGTAATTCACAAGATATAGATGCAGAAGAATAAAAACACTAAGATTGATGTAAATGTTTGTTTCTGAAATTTAACTACTTAAATTCAGTTCATCTTCCACAGTGTCTCTCTGATGGGTCCTATATCTTCCTGGGAAATGGAAACTGGCAATACATTGAAATATTTCTGAAGAGAGAACCATAAAGAGCAGGTAACCCATCAATTTAAAAATAGCAGAATAATATAGAAGTTTAGCCTGTAAATGCTGGAAGTAGGTTACCTGGTCTTGATCTGGCTTTTCTACTTATAGTCATTAACTTCCATTATTTGTATAAGGGGAATAATAATAGTATCTACATCATAGGATTTGGCAAATAATTAAATGAGAGGATATCTATAAAGTGTTGAAAATTGTTCCTGGCATGTAGTTTAAAGTATATATACCTGTTAGGTATTATTTTTTTTAAAGAAGTAATAGTTTACAAATGACCAGCAATTGTTCAAGATAAATAAAATGAATCCTGAAGTCTAGAGTAAATGAAGTGTGAGTAAATTATAAGTAATGGTACTTTAAAAGTAATTGTAGTATCATCTGTTTTTATTCTAACTTATTTATCATTGGGGAATAAGCACAAATAATAAATAAACCCCAAAAGGGTGTATTAATAATTCCATTATTGAAAAATAACTAATGAAACAAGGGACACACTCCTCACTACATGATAACTTGAAAAATCACGAATGGGCTTACAGAGAGCTGGTTTCAAATCTAGGCTCCATCCAGGCTAGTTAGATGATCTCTCTGATATTCACAGGGTGGGTAGTTCCAACAAAATAGAACATTAGGGAAAAAATTCTCATGAGCTTGGAATAGGGATTGAGAGAATTGTGTCAATATCCCTCAGCACCTGGCACAGTGTAAATATTCAATAAAAGTTGCCATGCTTCGCATTTACGTCTAGTGTCACTGAGGTCAGGGCAACCTTCCTACAAGGCCTGTCTGTGTTGCCATGGTCTGGGGCAATGGTGAAGGCTGAGCTGATAACTGGTCTACCCTGGGAAAGGACTGACTGCTCCAATAGGTATCTCGTCAGGTGAAGGCAATCAGCGATTCTTTTTAAAAGTGGGAAGAGCTGCCTCTCCTCCTATCATTTTTTCTGTTTGGTCTTCATAGAAAGACACATTTGTACTTACTTCAAGCAGATATTTCTACTTTCTTACCTAATGATATAGGGAAGCACTGGGGTAGTATTTTGGAAGAACAGATGTTGACTTCAACAAATGTGGCATTTTACTGTGGACAAAGCCAAAGAAAATCTGGCAAATACAATTTTCACAGGCCTACTCATCTGTCGAACTATTCCCAGGAATATTTAATCTAGATTAGCACTGTCACATAAAAAGAGGTGAGCTACTTGTTGAACTTCAGATTTTCTAGTAGCTGTATTAAAAAAATAAATGACATAATAAAAAATATATCTGATTTAACACAATATTTCAAAAATATTATTTCAAGACACAATCAGGAAGTTCCCTGGCAATCTAGTGGTTAGAACTCTGCACTTTCATTGCTGGGGACCCAGGCTGAGTTCAATCCCTGGTTAGGGAGCTAAAATCTGGCAAGTCACAGGCTACAGCCAAAGGAAAAAAATGTAATCAGTACAAAAGTATTAATGAAATATTTTATACTCTTTCTTTTGTACTAATCTTCAGAGTCTATAGGGTATCTCACACATATGCGTGTCTGCTATGTGTGTCCAACTCAAGTCACGTCCAACTCTTGCGACCTCATGGATTGTAGCCCACCAAGCTTCTCTGTCCATGGGATTTCTCAGGAAAGAATATTTGAGTGGGTTGCCATTTCCTCCTCCAGGGGATCTCATCCCAGAGATTGAATCCATGTCTCCTGCATAGACAGGCAGATTCTTTAACACGGAACCACCTAGGAAGCCATCTTATACATATAGCATATCTCCATTCAGACTAACCACATTTAGTTAGTTGCTAGTAAATTATCTCAGACTAAAGATCTGATATGAAATAATATAAGTAGACTGGGTTTTTATGTTCCTTTTTAATAACCATATATCTCAATTTAGCACCATTTGAGATAAATTCTAATGTATTTTTTTGAGTCAGTTTTTAATCTATTTCAATTCCTGGGCATAAACTAGGTGGTATGCTGCTGCTGCTGCTGCTGCTGCTAAGTCGCTTCAGTCGTGTCCGAGCCCACCAGGCTCCCCCGTCCCTGGGATTCTCCAGGCAAGAACACTGGAGTGGGTTGCCATTTCCTTCTCCATCTAGGTGGTATAAATGGCTGCAATTGTCTTATCTAAAACTACCAGGGAGAATTTTGAAGTAGTGGTTCTCAAGAGGAAACCTGATGTACAAGATCAAAACCCACAGCAATCTGCCCTTAAGAGCCATCCTGAAATGCTTTTAAATTTTAATTACAATATCTAAGAAGACAGATATTTGCTGAATGAGTGAGCAAAGAGATGATGATGAAGAATGTATAAATGGATAAAATTCATATTTCATAACTTTATAGTTCATATTTTTGTTGGTAAAGATTTATTATATGTTCTGTTAAACCATTTATGGTGAAATAAACAGATAGATATTACTATGGGTTATCTAAAACTTTCCTTCCAAGTAAGATTTACAGAAACCTAAAATTACTTCTAAATCATTCAATTCAGGGTAGAAACTGTATAATCAAGACAGACAGAGGCATGACACTAAAAAAAATCTAGGACAGACCATGGAAGGTGAAGATCAGTAGAACCTTAAATTCATTACTTCAATTTTTTAAGACTTTCTAAATCTTTTTGCTTTAAAGTTGTTCAAAATTTTAGAAATATCATCTCTGCCTTTCATCATATTCTACATAAGCAGAGGAATCTGAAAATAATCATTAAAAGCTCATTTTCTCCTGTCCACACTATAATAATTTGTAATTATGTCCTACTTTTTTCTCATGTTAGCTTACCCAAGGTCTTCTTATAAAATGTAGTTTTTATTACACTGTTCCCATACTCAAGGACTTCTTTGCTACTATCAGACCAACTCCAAACTCCTTGGCATCTTATNACACTATAATAAGTTGTAATTATGTCCTACTTTTTTCTCATGTTAGCTTCTTATAAAATGTAGTTTTTATTACACTGTTCCCATACTCAAGGACTTCTTTGCTACTATCAGAGTAACTCCAAACTCCTTGGCATCTTAAATCTTCCATCAGATGCCCATACATAATAATGTCTCCTGACTCACTATCTCATCAGCCACTCCTCTTTATATTTCTGCACATTCCGTGCCTAACAAATAATTTATGTCCAGAGTCTATGAGAAATGGTGGAGAGAGACATGCCAAAGTGCTCTATGAAATTTCACGCTGTCCTTTCTGAGGCCAGCCGGAGTGCCCATGACTCAGCTGCAAGAAACAGGTGCGCACACCTGGCCAGGAGGCCGCCGTCAATGTGGAAGGAGAAGTGATGGGTCAAAGGCGCAGGGCCGGGCAATCTGATGCTATGAGATCAAACACAGAGCGGAAAACCTGCTCAGCTGATATGATAGAGACTCCTGCCAGACACTGAGAGGTCTTGAACCCTGAGTCCCTAAAGGGCTACCCAGTGCTAAGGACTTTTAGTGGCATTTGAAGGTCTGTTTTGTCAAGGTCGATGAAGTGTGCCAAATTAAACGGCCTATCCAGCACATGAATCAGTTTGGGGAATTTCAAGAGTTGAGTTTTTTTCCAGAAACTTTCCAGATTAACCAAAATCATGGTTACATGTGAATTCTTATTGTTTTACATAAGATCAGACCTTATTAAAGCTAAAAATATAGACAATTTCATCACAGGCTCCTGTGCTACCTTCATGCATAAAGAAGATGTAACATCAGTCCTCTAATTAAGTGGAAGAGAAAATGCGTGAAAGTTGATCTGGTTACATATAAGATCTATAAAAGGACTGTGTCTCTTTCATCCCCATTTTCAACAGCCCCCAGCACTGAGAACAGCGGACACCTTAGGGTCTTTCTTTCGATTCTTTCAGCCATTTATGACTGCTTAGTGAATGATGTGGGGGTCAGAAGTACTCTACCAAACGCATCTCAGGCTCTCCACTATCTACAGCATTTCCTATGGCCCAACACATCCCTTTCTAAGAGTCAAATGAACAATATTCTAGACAGCATTTGAATCTTTTACTCAAAAAAGTGTTGGTTTCGAATGGGAAAGGATGTNACAGCGGACACCTTAGGGTCTTTCTTTCGATTCTTTCAGCCATTTATGACTGCTTAGTGAATGATGTGGGGGTCAGAAGTATTCTATCAAATGCATCTCAGGTTCTCCACTATCCACAGCATTTCCTATGGCCCAACACATCCCTTTCTAAGAGTCAAATGAACAATATTCTAGAGAGCATTTGAATCTTTTACTCAAAAGAGTGTTGGTTTCGAATGGGAAAGGATGTATTCTTTATAGGGAATGCTGATATAATGTGCGCCAAGACAAGCTAAAAATACATCCCATCATGCAGTTTTCAGAATGTTAGGCTAGCTCTAGCTAACTATGTTCAGTCCAGTCAGTTCAGGCACTCAGTCGTGCCCGACTCTTTGTGACCCCATGGACCACAGCACGCCAGGCCTCCCTGTCCATCACCAACTCCCGGAGTCCACCCAAACCCATGTCCATCCAGTCAGTGATGCCATCCAACCAGTGCATTCGCTAATATGTAGTTTTCTTTTAANCTTTGGCCACCTGATGTGAAGAGCAGAGTCACTGGAAGAGACCCTAATGCTGGGGAGGATTGAAGGCAGGAGAAGGAGGTGGCAGAGGAGATGGTTAGACGGCATCACCTACTGAACAGACTTGATTCTGAGCAAGCTGCAGGAGGTACTGAAGGATGGGGAAGCCTGACGAGCTGCAGTCCACGCAAGACGTCACTGAGCAGCTGAGCAAAGAGAGTTCTTACAATGCCTGTAAGAGCCTGCGTCACCCGACACCCTGGCTCTGCCCCGCTCGCCCTGGGCCAGCTCACCCACCTCCTTGCTGTTTCCCGGCTCTCCCAGGTCAGCTTCCATCTTAGGGCCTGACTGTGGATCCCTCCGCCGGAAATGCTCTTCCTCCAAGCGGACTCTTGGGTGACTAATTCCCGCAACTTCCCTCAGATCACGTTTTCTCAGCAGACCCACCCTAACACTACTGACTCCTCTCTCCCCACTCCACCTTGACCACCTTCTTCCATTCCCTCTGCCCTGATTCATCCCCTCAGTTTTCCCAAACATATCAGCACCTATCGCAGTAAATATTTATCCATTCGTTGTGTAGCTGTCTTTTGTCTGTTCCCCCTCCTTCGTGTAAGCTGCCTGAGGATGGGTGCTCATCTTTGTTTTGTTCATCAAACAGTGCTAGATCTATAAAGCAACACATATTAAAAGGAAGGAAGACAAAATTATTTCATAACATGGTTAATGTTTATTTATATCAAATAGTACTTGCCCATCCTATGGTATAGCCCAGGGAACTATATTCAGTTATCTTGTGATGAACCATATGGAAAAGAATTTGAAAAAGTATGTATATATACAAAATCACTTTGCTGTACAGTAGAAATTAACACATTGAAAATCTACTATATTCAATAAAATACATTTTTAAAAATAGTACTTGTCTCATCTGAGCAGAGAACCAAAGAGTTGTCAGATTTTATGAAACACGTTTTATTCTTCAATTCTAGTCATTTTTCCAAGTTGTCTGTATACACACCATTCTCTTGCACAAAAATACATAGTAATTACTTCATCTATTTAAGTGTCTTACATATGCAAGCATCACGTTTGTTAATACTCTGTCTAATCTTCTGGGACCCAAGACGTGTAAACTGATACACAAATGTAAATTAGTCCAAAGAGCTACATCATGGTATAATTTTTAGTAATGGGAAAATATCAAACACGGCTGATGTAAAAATGATACAGATAACAATGCTATAGAGAGAAAGTGGAAGGCACTTTGGAACAAGTAAGATGAAAGTTATGTATCTGCTTCACAAACATGCTTTACTTACACTCGCTCTAAAACAGCATCTGTTTCTTCAGGCTCACACACAGACCTCAAGTATAACAAGTTAAAAACAAAAGGCTTCTCCTCCCATTCCCCAAACTTTCTCTTTCATTAAGAAGAAAAATAGCACCAACTCTCACATCCATACATGACCACTGGAAAAATCATAGCCTTGACTAGACGGACCTTAGTCAGCAAAGTAAGGTCTCTGCTTTTGAATATGCAAGCTCTGTCAATTCTATTCCATAATGTTTCTCGTCTTCTTGCCTATACCACAGGAGCATACTTCTAAGTCAATATCCATCCCACAGCTTGCCTTTCTCAAATCTAGCCTCCAAAGAGCATCTGATCTTACCATTTCATTGCTGGAAACATTCTGGTCCCCCTTGCCTTTACAGTCAAGTTTTAAAAATTTTAATGTGTCTGACCCAAAACTTTTTGGTATCTTAATATTGCCTTCCTCTTGAGAGTCAATTAAATAAAACATTCTATGCCTGAGTGCAAAGTACACAGCAGAATATTTAATAGGGATGATTTGGGTTACATCTCCTCGGAAGCAAACCATAAGAAAATTTGAATATACCTACCTAAAGAAACTAAAGACCTATTTATCGAAAACTATAAAACACTGATGAAAGAAATCAAAGAGGACACTAATAGATGGAGAAATATACCATGTTCATGGATTGGAAGAGTCAATATAGTTAAAATGAGTATACTACCCAAAGCAATCTACAGATTCAATACAATCTCTATCAAGCTACCAACAGTATTTTTCACAGAACTAGAACAATCTCAAGATTTGTATGGAAATACAAAAAACCTCGAACAGCAGAAGCAATCTTGAGAAAGAAGAATGGAACTGGAGGAATCAACTTGCCTGACTTCAGGCTCTACTACAAAGCCACAGTCATTAAGACAGTATGGTACTGGCACAAAGACAGAAATATAGATCAATGGAACAAAATAGAAAGCCCTGAGATAAATCCACACACTTATGGACACCTTATCTTCGACAAAGGAGGCAAGAACATACAATGGAGTAAAGCTAGTCTCTTTAACAGGTGGTGCTGGGAAAACTGGTCAACCACATGTAAAAGAATGAAACTAGATCACTTTCTAACTCCACACA
>SJYW01046708.1:178008-204694 GCA_006410735.1 Raphicerus campestris | reverse complement strand
AATACCCAAATGGAAAAAATTTCTCACTGGAGGAATTGTTTTCAATTTTTCCATATTAAAGCCTTGCAGTAATCTCCTAGTTACATAAGGGAATAATAAGCCTGGCGAATGAATATGATATACTGCTTCCTAAGGAAGAAGCATCTATTTCTCATTTCAAGTTAAATTAGATGACAGGTAAAAATACTGTTGTTGCTCTCCTTGTTTATTTAATTTTAGGGATTCATAATTACTGCATTGCTCTATTTCACCTAACCGGATGACAATTACAGTTTTCTGTTTGAAAAGTGTTTTCGCATGCTTCATCTCTTTCACCTTCATGAAGACCCTGTTCTCTAGACAGGGAGTGTCTAATTGTCGAGTCGAAGTGACTCACCCCAATTGCATTGCTGTTGACGGAGCCAGCTTACTGCTCCTTCTTTCAGCCACACTGACTCTGCATCTCTGTAGGAAGTGGATTCTCATTTATGACTAGATGGTTTGGTTTTGTAGCTGCAAGAAGCCCTTCTGATCATTTATATTCATAAAAATATCAAATATTACGGCAAGCTACCTTATATCAACTCATCTCTCCCTGCAAAGAGCAGATGAGAAAATAGGACAAAGGAGATACAGAGAGGTGCGTGCCTGCAGCCCTTGGTTCACTGAAAGGGCAACAAGTGCAGCGTGGAAACCTGCTGACTGTTGCACCTGTAAGGGCCCAGATGAGCCTGATTTATATCAACAGTCAAGTGACTTTGCCTTCTCATTTTCTTTTCAAATCTGGTGGCAAAAGTAAATAAAATTAGAAGGAAGTTTTTGGAATTTCTGTTCCTACCAACTTTTAAAATTTAAAAATACTTACCATAAGAAAGTCTTCTGCTGGCTTTTTATCTCACCCTCCCTTTCTTTCTGCTGTAAATAACCTGGTGATACAGAGTTGAAACTACTGGCATCTTGAAAATGACTTCCAGGTCTTTAATCTCGCTGTTTCTGTTATCTTCCTATCTGTTTTCTTTGAACTATAAAAGCTCCCTCTCTGCCTTTAGCTATTTCTTTTTAAAAAATCTACATCTCAAAATTTTTGCTCTTCTCCTCTTCAATCAGAGGCAGTTGGGATGATGTTTCATGCGATAAGGCTACCAGCTGGGAGCTGAATATGTCTTCAAACAGAGCACTTCTCAGCCAGTTTCCTTTCGTAATGAACCGCCAATGGTCAGCTGTGCACTCTTAAGCCATTTTAATGTGCTAAGTCTCTTCAGCTGTATCCAACTCTCTGCAACCCTATGGACCGCACCCCGCCAGGCTCCTCTGCCCGTGGGCTTCTCCAGGCAAGAACACTGGAGTGGGCTGCCATGCCCTCCTCCAGGGGTCGTCCTGACCCGGGGATTGAGCTGGTGTCTCTTGAGTCTGCTGCACTGGCAGGCAGGTTCTTCACCACGTTAACAACAATGTACAATTTTAAGAAAAAGTTTACGGACCCTTTTAAAAATTAGTTGGATCACATCCAAGGTTATTTCTGGAACACTGAAGCTATAATTTTTTATGATATGCTTACCTAAATAGGAGAAAAAGGATGGTATACATTTAGAGGTAGGAATTTCAAAATTCTGTTTACACCTTAGGAGGTTTCTGTGACTGTTATCTGAGACATCTACTATGGTGACGAGAAAGGTGGATAATTATTTTTTAATCTGTGCATCAACTCTTCCTTAATGAAATCCAAGGCGTTTTTGTTTGGGGGTATAGAAATATTTGGCACCAAATACTAAACATTTACTGTATGTCAAAATCTTGCCTACAGCCTTGCAAACTGGGTCTTGTGGAATCCAACTTGTAATTAAGAAAACTGAAGCTGAGTGAAGCCAGAGACTTGTGAAGACTACACAGCTAACAGGCAGTAGAACCAGGAGTCAGCTGGAATCACCTCACGCTAAAGCTTACAGTCACGCCACAAAAACAGTGACGCACAGTATCAAGATATATGTCATTCCACCTTTGGGGGAACCCGCCACTGTCCTAGGCTCTCAAGCCCTCCCTACGCGAGACTGACTCAGAGTTAGATCGGGTGAGCCAGGAACCTAACTCAAAATGCTGAAGGAAAGAAAGAAGGGAGGGAAGGAGGGCATGGGAACAGGAGGGGCTGGCGGGGACTGGAAGAGCAGCGTCCCTGCCCGATTCCACCCCGGGTGCATTTCAAGTGCAAAATAACTCCACGGGGGCAGCAATTGCANGAGTCAGCTGGAATCACCTCACGCTAAAGCTTACAGTCACGCCACAAAAACAGTGACGCACAGTATCAAGATATATGTCATCCACCTTTGGGGGAACCCGCCACTGTCCTAGGCTCTCAAGCCCTCCCTACGCGAGACTGACTCGGAGTTAGATCGGGTGAGCCAGGAACCTAACTCAAAATGCTGAAGGAAAGAAAGAAGGGAGGGAAGGAAAGAGGGAAGGAGGGCATGGGAACAGGAGGGGCTGGCGGGACTGGAAGAGCGGCGTCCCTGCCCGATTCCACCCCGGGTGCATTTCAAGTGCAAAATAACTCCACGGGGGCAGCAATTGCATGGGGCAGGTGTGTGCTCTCTGTAAGTGCATGGGTGGGAGTCCGTCTAACAGGTCAATTTCTCTTCCACTTTATCGGCTGTAACATGCTGTGCACATCACAGTTCTTTAGGACAAATGCATTTCAAAAGAAAAATTAGTCTTGAACACTGAAACTTGCAACCGTGTATATTTTACCAAACGTCAATCCCTATTTGCTGCCTGATTTGAGTGAGTCTGATTCATTATGCAGTTTCAAGCCTGAGAAAATTCTTTCAAATAGAGAAAAAAAAAAAAAGAAAAAATGACTTGTCCCAAATCTTGGACCACATGCAGTTTCCAGAAGTATAATTTAAGTCATTTTCCATCATTCACTTATAATTCTGCTTTCTACTCTCCTGCTTCCAGCTAGGTTACAACCTCCTGGCCATAAGAAAAATTGCCTCAAGTCTTACCTTAATTCTCCCATTTTAAGATATTTCAGATAAGAGCACATATTTGTTTGAGAGTCTACTGTACTATTCTCCTTTCTCTGACTAAATGTTAGACTGATTTTTTTTTTCAAATTTCTCTTCAAACTGTGACACTCTTCACTAATGATTAAGTGTAATATTACTTATGATCATGTAAGAGGATCCTTGTAGATGCAAAATGTCTCAAGACAGATATTTTTTGTCATGATTGTCAAATTATCTTGAGACCTCTTTTAAAATAATATAATGTGGTGAAACAAATTTAAATTTTGTTATTATTTGTACTACAATATTCTAAATGAATGCTACTGGAAGTGAATTTTGAACATATTTGATGGCCTATATTTGTGCCAATAACAATAATATTCATTTTGTGCTTATATGTACCCGTGTTTAAAATAAATTATCTCATTTAAGCATCAGGAAAGACCATTTCATTCTGTACTTCAGATTTCTTCCTCAGGTAAAATTCCAAGATGAGAGATTCCTGGGTCACTAACTGTGGGCAGTCTGCAAACTCAAAATACAGTTGTATCTACAAAGATTATATTAATTTATGCTCCCACCATCGATGCATGAAAACTCCTTTCATGCCATATTTTTGTTAGCACTGGGTAGTCTATCATTCTTTTTTCAAAAATTTCTTCATTTGACAAGCAAAAGCTGAGGCCTCCCTCTTGTTCTAATTCGCATACTGGTGAGTCCGCTAGCCTATTTTATTTCCTAGTTGTCTGTTAGTGCCACACTGTTATCTTCGAGGATTTTCTTAATGCTGTGGTTCTCAATTTGAAAGAACTATTTAAATACTAAAACAATTAACCTTCCTCACATTTATTATAAATAGTTGTCCCAATTTAGCTTGACTCTTCGCTTTAATCTTTGTTATTTGGGACCTACAGTCTTTTATGTTCAAGTAATTAAATGTATTTATCTTAGTCTTTATATAGTGTTCCATTACAAAGCCATCTTAATAGAACGCAAAGCATTCATATCACTCCCCTAGTTTTTGACCTGCAGTGGCCCTCAGTGTAACATTCAAGATCCTGACANAAGGCTGTGGTTCTCAACTTGAAAGAACTATTTAACTACTAAAACAATTAACCTTCCTCACATTTATTATAAATAGTTGTCCCAATTTAGCTTGACTCTTCGCTTTAGTCTTTGTTATTTGGGACCTACAGTCTTTTATGTTCAAATAATTAAATGTATTTATCTTAATCTTTATATAGTGTTCCATTACAAAGCCATCTTAATAGAATGCAAAGCATTCATATCACTCCCCTAGTTTTTGACCTGCAGTGGCCCAGCCCTCAGTGTAACATTCAAGATCCTGACTTAGTTCTCACATATCTCTTACAGATCATCTTTTCTCATGTTCACCCTTCAAGGCTGTGACCTAATCTTGCCAAATTCCTTTTGTGAAAGCAACCTGCTTTCTTTCCCACAGCTCATTCTTTTCTCTTGTCGTTTTCCCCACTTCTGATGCCCACCGTCTGCAGCTGCATCCCACTTTTCTGATTAACTTCTATTGTAATTTCCAGAGTCAGATCCCATGTTCTCTTGCTGGATGCACTTCCCCAAGCCACTCATCCTGTAGAACATTTTCTCAAATGTTCCCATAGCATTCCAAGTTCAGTTCCTTCATAGCATTTACGGTGTACTCTTTCCTTCCCAACTAGATGCCAGACACTCTGTGCAGGCCAATAGCTGTATATTTGCATCTATGTATTATTTGACACATAGTTATGGCAGTCATCTTTTTGTTAAATGAGTTAATGACAAAACTTGATGATGAGGGTACTAGAATATCTGGCTATGTTTTATTTATAAATATATATATAGGATTTTTATTTGTAATACTTGATGTGAAGAGAAATAATTTGGGAGTCTTACCACTTGAAGTAGGAAAGGAAAGGGCAAGAAGTATAAACATGTTTCTGAGGCCAAGAGCTATCCAAGTTGTGCCACAGCGTCCAGCTGTGTCTGTAAAGAATGATTTATTATGGCCTTGAGGAAGATGTACATTTTTTCTTCCTCCTATTATATTTCCCTATTTTACTCAACCTCAAATAACACATAGTAAGTGAAATTTAAACGTTACATCAAGTGATAACATCAGAAAAAAGAGTTTAAAGGGGGAAAAAAACGAAAGAAAAACTAACAAGAGAAATCCCAGGATGGCTCAATGAAATATCAGGTAAAAGGTAATTTTAAAGGGAATTAGAATGGGTAGAAAACAAGATTCTCTTTCATTAGCTACATAAACCATTTTAGTGTGAACATCACTAATGAGAATTATGAACCTTCCCACAAGCTGCCAAATAAAGCAATCTCTGATGTTTATTTTTCCCAGTCTGCCTCATGAATTTTAGCCTGGTGAACACACTGATTCACGCTCAGAGCCCATTCATGGGTGGGTGTGGCAGGGGAAGGGGCCTGGCCCCTTCATGGCACAAACGTTCAAGACTAAATAAAGTGCTTTGTCAAAAATGAAAATTACTGTCCTAAAGAACAAAAGTGTCCTCAATAAAACAAAAATTGATCTCACTTCAGTGAAAAAAGCTATAAATCCATGAAACATGTTTCTCGATACAGTAAAGCAGAGATTAGTGCAGTAAACCTTTAAAGGAAGGCATGTCAGCAAAGCAAAATATCCAGCACGTGTCACTAAATATCTGTTTATCTCCAGTGACTTTTGTCCAGGTTTAACCTCAGATCTTCACTTACTTTTTCATTTAACAAAAATGTTGGCTCTTTGGGCTGAATAACACACTATTAAGGACTTCAATAAAGTAGTTCATATAACTTCATAAGCCATAAAATCTTTTTAAGGAGCTGATAATTTAATAAAAGTATGAAAAGAAAGCAATGAACACCTTAACTTTAAAAGCACAATGGGGCGGGGGGGGGAATAGTGCACAAGTTCAACAATTTTACTTTGTTTAAACTAGTATGGCAAAGATAATTATTTGACTCACATATTAAAAATGTACATCTACAGTCATATACAAAGCAAATATTTTCACCAATAAAATTAATAAGATGTCAGGCAGTAAGCTAGTCAGCTTCATCTATCAAACTGGGAAAGTCTGAAAAGGCACAAACAGCCATGGCGAGTGAGCGCGCAGGGAAGCCCAAGCTCTCCCCGCTGCGGACGAGCAATCTGTTTCTCAAGTCCTCTGACTGTATATATCTCCTACCATGCCATCAACATTTTTCTAGGGTTTTTTTTTTTTTTTTTTTCCTTTTCTGCCTAAGGAAATACTGCCTATTTCGTATTGGCACTGTTTCTTCCTTTCAGAAAAAAATACCCATTCACTTGACTGCGCTGGGTCTCAGCTGGGCCACAGGGGGTCTTTGCTCTCCAGGAGGCACGGGGAATCTTTAGTTGCAGCTTGCAGGATCTCGTTTCCTGACCAGGGATCAACTCTCACGGGTTCTCCGCATTGGAAGCCTGGAGTCTTAGCCACTGGACCACTGGGGAAGTCCGACACTGTTTCTTGAGAGGTCGGGCATGTTCGAGCATGTCGTGACAAAAAGCCCCAGAAAAGGGTCGTGGAAGGCCACTGTCCAAACAGGAACCGGAAGCAGATCAAACTTCCGGGAACCTACCCCATGGCCTGGCCCAATCAAGTGCTGATACGGAGCCTTTGGGCGCCAATCAGCCCGCACTTTCTACCTCATGTGGGAGGAGCTGGCTTGAGCGCCAGGCCTGACTATAAAACCCCTTCCGTAACCGCCGTGCCTCGCAGACTCCCTTGGTTCCCTTGCTTGCCCCTCCCCGCGAGTTCTGCCCGAGAGCGACCGCCCAATAAAGGTTTCCATCGACGGTCCTCAGAGGTGGCTTTTTCTTCCCGTGGCATTTCTTACATTTCTTTTTGAGTCCTGGAGGTAAAGCAAGGCTTTTTCCCTCTCATGTCACATGCCACCAGACCTAGAATTGGGTTGCTGCTGCTAAGTCGCTTCAGTCGTGTCCGACTCTGTGCGACCCCATAGACAGCAGCCCACCAGGCTCCCCCGTCCCTGGGATTCTCCAGGCAAGAATACGGAGTGGGTTAGGTGTCCTTATTTCCCCTTGCCATTTCCAACTATTATTCTCAAAATATTTAAAAAATACACACACACACCTACACACACCACACCCCCAATACCCACCCACACCCCCAACACACACGCCTTCAAACATATACGCCCATATTAAGGTAAGACTTTACCATGTAACAAAGCTCCTTGATGATAGCATCTTTTTAAAAAGTATCAAGAGCAAAGGCATGCTAAATAAATTAAAGAAAATGGTCAGAAAAGGAAAAGAAAGCACAGGTTTGAACATGAAGATTTCATAGCACCTTTGCGAGTCTAGCCACCCTTCACTTTTGCAGTTTTCATGTTTCTACTAGCTGCGTGGCGATCTTAGCACTCTCATCTAATACGGCATCTCTGACTCCTGACAGCAGAGGCAGCAGCTGCAACAGGAAGCACAGGTCACGGAAAAAAAAGCGGGGGAGAGACTGTCATTGCCAGTGACACACACTCATCATTGCCCCTTCGCCGTTAGTAAGCCTACCACACTCCTGAACGGGGCAATGTCAGTGAAAAATCGTAACATCAGACTTCCCTACCCATGCCTAATCTAGTTCACAAGCCAACCTGAAGTTGCGAATGCTGATTTATTATCATTTCCCAATTTTTTTCCTGAAGGCACACTGCATAATTTGAATAACAGATTTCTGGAGTCAGAGCCTCATTAGTGCAATGATTCAGCCCTCTATATATATCATTTATAATGCTATTTATGTCCATTTCATAAAAGAGCTGCAACATTTTCTCCATCAATTTCTGCTGCAAATTGCAAATGAGACAAAAGCCTTTCACTTGTATATATATCATAATGTTGCCCATTGGTTATAGTAATGTTTTTCAAATTTGATAATCACAACCAGCCATTAAAAGATCACTCCTTTCTATAAACTATAAAGCTTAAAATCATTGAACAGATTGGAAAAGCAATTATTAAAGCTATTTAGCAGAAAGTTTCTCTCAACAGAAATTTTATTATGCCTAATTTATATGAGATCTTATACCAGAAGACGGCACAAATTTGCTGCTTGTCTCTATGCTCCCCTTGAAGCACAGAAAGGACCCAAAAAATCATCTCATTATTACATTTTCATATGAAAGCCAAGAGTTAAGCTTACTCAAAATTTGTTACAGAAAAAAACTATCCAACAGCCTCATGAATGCAACTGAAAAGTCCTACCTCATCTTTCACAATGACTGTTACAACGTGGGTTTACCCGAGCGGGCCCTCCGTGAGCATGAAAGGAGCCATTATTTGGCTATTGACCTTGAATGGAATTCAATGATCTAGGTATGGGCAAAATCACCTCTGCATATGTTATTCATCATCATATATCACTGCACGTAAGAACATGGATACCAGTACTGAGCTTGCAGACGAGTCAATGCCTAAAGCCTTTAAGTCACACTCACATTTCCTCCTTGGCCTTAAATTTTCCCCTTGTTTAAATGAAGGTAGTAATCTTGCCCATCTCAAAGGATTATTGCGCTGGGGAATGACCGATGCACGGTGCCCGGCATACAGGAAGCTGTCGCTGTTTAGGTGCTAAGTCGTGTCTGATACTATGTGACCCCATGGACTGCGGCCCACCAGGCTCTTCCATCCATTCCCTTCTCCAGAGGATTGTCCAAACCCAGGAGCTGAATCCATGTCTCCTGCTTTGGAAGGTGGATTCTTTACCCCTGACCCCCAGGGGAGGTCTAAGAAGTACTCAGTGGGTAATTATTATCACGGAAATTTCTCTCTCCCCACACACTTGGTCTGCAGTTCAGTTAGTGGGCAGGGATAGGGTTTTATTTGGGAAATAGAGTAACATCAACAAGATAGTAGAATAGTACTTTTCAGCCCTCTCTCCCCACCTAGAGAAGCAGATTTTGACAAACACTTACTTAAAGATGAGAGTACCTTTGTGAGAGCTCGGAGTACAGCGGAAAGGGCCTTGCACCCCACCGAAGCAAAAAACTTGAGAACAGATACATCAAAGAGGATAAGAGAAAGTTTCACCTTATCCATAGGCGCCTTTGCCAAGATGGTACAGTTCAGGGCTGAGAGAGGCCTCTCTGCCCGTGGTGTCTGCCATGGAGAAAGTGGCGGCATAGTAAATGTCCCCTTCACAGGCTGAGGCCCACTGCCCACGAGGCCTGCCGCCCCCACGCCCCGGCCAGAAGGCTGAAGGGGCCAGCACGGCTGAGTCAACTGCTGCTAAGTTATTGCCAGCTTACACTCAGCTGTTTCACCTCTATTTTATAAAACCACAAAGACACCACCAAAAAACTGTTAGAAGTATGAACAAATGCAGTAAAGTTATACACAAAATCAACATCAAAGTTATACACAAAAACAGCACTTCCATACGCCAAAAGGAACGGGTGCTGGAGGGAATGGGAAGATGCTGGTCACCAGGTACAAAATTTCAGCTCTTCAGGGTAAATAATTCTGGTAATCCAGTGTGCAGCACGGTGACTGTTACTGACACTGCATTACACACTCGACATTTGCTAAGAGAATAGACCTTGGATGTTCTCAAAAATGTAATAATAATGGTATCTATGTGAGGCGATGGATATGTTAATTAGCTGAACCATGGCAATCATTTCACAGTCTGGGCTTCCCTGGTAGCTCAGCTGGTAAAGATCCGCATGCAATGCAGGAGACCCCGGTTCGATTCTCCAGGTTGAGAACATTCACTGGAGACGGGAGAGGCTGCCCACTCCAGTGTTCTTGGGCTTCCCTTGTGGCTCAACTGGTAAAGAATCCGCCTGCAGTGCAGGTGACCTGGGTTTGACCCCTAGGTTGGGAAGATCTCCTGGAGAAGGGAAAGGCTGCCCACTCCAGTATTCTGGCCTGGAGAATTCCAAGGACTGTACAGTCCATGGGGTCTCAAAGAGTCAGACACGACTGAGTGACTTTCACTTTCACTTTTCACAATCTATACACATATTAAACCATCACTTTGTGCATCCATATATATACTTTTAATTTATCAAATATACCTCAATAAAGATTAGGGGGAGAAACAATATGTAAGTAAGTTTTTGGAATCAGTAAAAAGACTGAGCTAAAAATGGAAAAAAAAGCAAAAGATTCTATGAAGCACCTCTAAAATAACAGTATGCTCAAATGGCCAATAAAAATTTTTATTAAGATGCATTTAATGCATTTCTTACAGAAATAAATATGATGAAGCATGCACCAAAAGAGAATATTCTGAAACTTCATAGCTAAATATTGTATTTTCCTTCATCTCCAAATAAACAAATAAAATAAAAAGGAAATTAATTTGCACATTTTCTGAAGGCTTCTAACTGTTCAATAAATCTAGCAGGCAAAGGCATATCAGTGTAGGCAAATCAGATTTAGTGAGCTGATTCTCCCCTTGTACTCAACGTTATTCATTCATTTCTCAGTTTACATAGGAACTGGAGTACTCAAAGCACTGTAAGCTTTATAAACATTATTATTTTGATAAGTAATTTTTATCCATGTTTTATTATTTCTATAGAACACTGAGTTAGGTCTCATACATGGTAACTTAAATTAAGACTCTGCCATCAACAAATCTAAAATTAAGAAGCAAGACAGACTACCATATAAGAGAAAAAAATAAGCACATAGGTTAAGATGTGTCCATGTCTTATGAATACTAGTATCAATAATTAGCAGAAATGTAAAAATGATAACAGTATTTTACAGTTACAAAGCACTTTTCTAATATACCTGTTAAATGCTTCTCAGACTTTTATTCCCATTTCATAAGTAAAGAAACTGACGCCGATCCTGACTGGCATGTATTCATCTTCTACTCATGACACTCACTGAGCATTCCTGAACGCTCCTTCGTTCTCCTTGGTGTGTGTGTGTGTGTGTGTGTGTGTGTGTGTGTGTGTGTGTGTGTGTGTGTGTGTGTGTGTGTGTGTGTGTGTGTGTGTCCTTCGTTCTCCTTGGTGTGTGTGTGTGTGTGTGGTTTCTTAAAATTTTATTTCTCTTTTAATTGAAGGATAATTGCCGTACAGAATCGTGTTGGTTTCTGCCAAACATCAAGATGCATCAGCCGCAGGTATACCTGTCCCCTCCCTGTGAACCCCCTCCCTCTCCGTCCCCAGCCCACCCTCTAGGTTGATACACAGCCCTGGGTTTGAGTGCCCTGAGTCACACAGCAAATTCCCGTTGGCTACTTTACACACAGTCATGTATGTTTCCATGTTACTCTCCATATATCCCACACTCTCCTTCCTCCCACCCTCCCTTAGTTTTAATAAAATCTCTCAAAGCTTAGCAAGGTACATGGCGCTCAAGCTAGAGACTGCATTTCCATCTGAGTAAGCCAATGGCGCCCGCTCCAGTGCTCCTGCCTGGAGAGTCCCATGGACGGAGGAGCCCGGTGGGCTGCAGTCCAAGGGGTCGCTGAGGGTCGACACGACTGAGCGACTCAGCAGCAGCAGCAAGCTCTGACCACCAGGCAGTGAGTGGAACTGAGCTGTACAGCCTCCAGCGCCATAATGAAGGCCCTTTCCTTCTTACTGCGTCTCTTTCTGCGGGCTGCAAGGCGGATGCGACGCTGGCTCGCCTCTGGAGGGGACAGCCCCGCGGGAGGCAGTGGAGCCCTGGGACGCGAGGACCTCGGCCCGGGAGGAGCTCCCGGGGCAGGGCTGCCCCCTCCTACACCCTGCGCTCCAGGCCGCGCGGTCGCCTCAGAGACACACCGCCCTCTCTGTGCTATCCTGGGGTCTCTGCGCTCTCCTCTCGGTCTCATCTCCATTTCTCTCGACACTATTTCAGCCATAACCTCACCAATGCATCACTGGGGGAGCTAGAGATACCTGGCTAGAGACGCAGCAAGAAGCTGGCCCTTAAGCCTAACCCCTGAGCAGCACCCGTCACATTTGCCTTAGGGAAACAAGACTCGGCACAACACCCAGCATGGCTGCAAAGAAAGGTGCTGGAGTGATTTTCTGGGTCTCCTTGAGCTCGCATCCTGTGGAACAGAGGATATTAAAAGTAATATGTGCTTCTTCCTCCGTCTANCGCTCTCCTCTCGGTCTCATCTCCATTTCTGTCGACACTATTTCAGCCATAACCTCACCAATGCATCACTGGGGGAGCCAGAGATACCTGGCTAGAGACGCAGCAAGAAGCCGGCCCTTAAGCCTAACCCCTGACCAGCACCCGTCACATTTGCCTTAGGGAAACAGACTCGGCACAGCACCCAGCATGGCTGCAAAGAAACGTGCTGGAGTGATTTTCTGGGTCTTCTTGAGCTCGCATCCTGTGGAACAGAGGATATTAAAAGTAATATGTGCTTCTTCCTCCGTCTATTTTACCAGAGTCACTTCTTAAAAAAGAGAGAAGGCAGAATGGTGAGTCTCTTCCATTTCCTACAGAAACGGCCACGTCTGTTAAACACAGGAGCTTGCTGTCCCCGCAGCAAACCCAGCTGTCTCCGCACCGGGAGGCGTTCTGGCACATTCTCCCGATATAGCTCCGAGCCTGAGTCGGGGCCGCTTCCCTTTCTTCACTGTCCCACTACTGCACCCAACTCGGCACGAATCTCAACTTTGCCGCAACAAGCCCACCATGTGTTTTTACGCCTCTGTTCTCTTCCCTCATTGAATTGCTTTTTGCTGATTTATTTGTCACCCTCTGGTAAAAAAGAAACACAATTTGCTNCCGGGAGGCGTTCTGGCACATTCTCCCGATTCAGCTCCGAGCCTGAGTCGGGGCGCTTCCCTTTCTTCACTGTCCCACTACTGCACCCATCTCGGCACGAATCTCAACTTTGCCGCAACAAGCCCACCATGTGTTTTTATGCCTCTGTTCTCTTCCCTCATTGAATTGCTTTTTGCTGATTTATTTGTCACCCTCTGGTAAAAAAGAAACACAATTTGCTTTTGAAAATACGTACACGGATAAAACTATACACACATAGGCACAAGTTCAAACACAAAGCCAAATATCTGTGATAAAGTAAGGCTATGCCAATGTTAACATGTAATAGAATGGTCTCAATACTTAAATACAACACAGCAAATAATGTCCAATACAAACATGCTGGAGTGATTTCACTAAATGTCATGCCCATGCTTTCCCTTCTTACCAGATCAATCCAGTATGGAACTCATGTGGAATACATGCTGACCTGACCCACTACTGATCTTATTTCTTTTGCTTTTAATGAAAGCCGTGGTTGAAAACCCTAATTTATACAAACAAGTCATTGTGAATAGTATTAAGGGCAGTACATTATAGATAACAAGAAAATTCTTCAAGTTAACTGAAATTAATAGTAAAATTAAATTCTGTGATCATCCTTCAGTGTAAATGAAGAACTATGCTATAATATGTCATTTATGTCTTTAGACACTAAGTTTAACTCAATTATTTGTTCAGGACTTTGAAAATCAAGCACACCTTTTATTTAAATGTTTCTCTTAATCTTTCAGCTAGCTCTTTTGGAAGTAACAATTAAAATTAGAAAGTGAAATGTAATACTGTATCCAATTTTACTTTTTTCAAACTGTCATTAAAAGTTACAATACTGAGAAAAAAAATAGCTCTGGCCATCACTTGTAAATCTCACTGTAACAAGAATTTTTTATCTCAGATATATCTGATTTGTTGACCTGCATCATGTAATTTCAAATTTAATTGACTATGGCTGCCAAAAATATTTTTGAAATATGCTGAACTCTCTTATCTAAATATTGTCTTTAGCTTGCTGGTGTAACAAACACACTGACACTGGTAGCTTCTGATATTTTTAAATAACTCCTCTGTATTTTCTAGTTATCCTCTCTGCTTCACAAACTTCTGATTCCTTTACAGTTTTTCCACTTTATATTAATCGATAGTACATTATCCTAATCTTGTAGATATATCTCATTCAGCTGTAGGTAGATTAAACACAATAAACGTCTATCAAATCATCTTGCCATGTAACTCAGGCCTAAAATCTTGTAACCTGCAAAGCTGGCGCTTCTCCATCAGCTGTTATCCGTGTAGTAACCATTCTAAGCATTCTGCAGCTGTGCATATTTGAGAAAACAGCGGGTTATTAGTAAACCGTGTAGTTTTAAGTTGTAAGTTGTTTTATCACCAAAATCCCAAGTACCTCACCTGTATCTACTGAAAGAAAATTTTTTAGCATCTTAATGAGACGTTTTTCCTAACGGCGCCCAGTCACAACCGCATTTGTCTCTACTGAGGATTTCTCAGAAGAGGTCAGGGGGGCCGAGCAGGACACAGGACTCGCCTNTGAAAGAAAACTTTTTAGCATCTTAATGAGACGTTTTTCCTAACGGCGCCCAGTCACAACCGCATTTGTCTCTACTGAGGATTTCTCAGAAGAGGTCAGGGGGCCCGAGCAGGACACAGGACTCGCCTCGTCCCCTGAACACATCAGAAACGCATGTCCCCGCGGAAGGATCCTCCCTGGAAACTAACTGGCCGCTGGCGGGATGGCTGCCGCAGGACACGAGCTCTGGGGAGTCCCGGGGCACAGGGTAGGAAGGGGAGGCACGGTGGGGGTGAGCCCTGCGTGCCAGGGAGGGGGCCCGGGAGGGGGCCTGGGGAGGAGAGGGACCCTCAGGGAGCGCCCCCTGGGGGGTGAGCAATGAGAGCCACACAGTGGGGACCCCGGCCTGGGGTGCAGCTGGCTGGGGGCCCTGTCGGAAGCCTGGTCTCTGCTACCGAGGGTGTGTGTGTGTGTGTGTGTGTGTGTGTGCTACCGAGGGTGTGTGTGTGTGTGTGTGTGTGTGTGTGTGAAGTCACGCCTGACTCTTTGCGACCCCATGGACTGTGGCCCACCAGTCTCCTCTGTCCATGGGATTCTCCAGGCAAGAATCCTGCAGTGGGTTGTCGTGCCCTCCTCCAGGGGCTCTTCCCGACCCAGGGAGGGAACCCGGGCCTCCCGCACTGCAGGCGGGGTCTTTACCATCTGAGCCACCAGGTGGCCCTTCCTCCTCCAGGGGCTCTTCCCGACCCAGGGAGGGAACCCGGGCCTCCCGCACTGCAGGCGGCGTCTTCACCGTCTGAGCCACCAGGGACGCCAGGAGAGGGCAGCGCTCACCCGCGGCCCCGCAGCCCCGACCCTCGGCTCCCGCAGCCCGGGACGAACCCTGGCCGCCGACGGGCGGTGACGCCGGCTGGGCGAGGAGGAGCCCGCGCCCGGCTCAGCCTGAGCGGCTCTCCTCTCCAGCCCGGCCTCCACCGAGGTGACGGCGCCAGCACAGGCTGCGCTCACACCTGGCCCGGCCCTCCCGCCGCAGCCCCGGCTCGGGACCGCAGAAACGCTCCCGACACGGACATCCTTCAGGACGCGACAACAACCGCCTGCCTCCGCGAGAGAGGAAGATAAGCAGATAAGAAACAAAGGGCGTTGTTTCAACTGAAAGAGGAAGAAGACGTCTCTAAAAAAGAGGAAGAAGACGTCTCTAAAAAACACAACTAGTGAAAAAGAAACTTCACCAAAAAGTTCAAAGCATTAGTAAGAAGAATGCTAACTGACTTAGGGAAAAGGACAGATGAGCGCAGGGAGAATGTTAACAAGGAACGAAAGACACAGAAAAGCAGCAGTCAGGACTGAAGAACACCCTAACCGAAATAAAAACACAGTAGAAGGAACGAACAGAAAACTAGGTGCTACAGAAAACCGTGTTAAGTGACCATCGAGAAGACATGATGGGAATCACCCAGTTAGAGCAGTAGAATAATTAGACACCGTTTTAAATGAGAATAGTTTAAGGCGTGTCTAGGACAACGTCAAGCATACCAACATTCGCATCATCTGGGTCCCAGGAGGAAAGAAAGGGGTCAAAAATGTATTTCATGAAATTATGGCTTGAAACTTTACAAACCTGAGGAAGGAAACAGATATCCAAGTCAGGAAGAAGAGAGGGTCCCAAACAACAACCATACCAAGACATATAATAATTAAGATGGCGAAAGTTAAAGAGCATCTCAAGGCAACAAAAGAAAAAAAAAAGAGTCATCTGCAAAGGAACGCCCCATAAGACCATCAGATGACTTTCCGCATAAAATTTGCAGGTCAGAAGGGAGCGGCCTGGCCATTAAAGCACTGAAAGGGAAGCCCTGCAACCTAGGCTACTTTACACAGTAAGAGCGTCATTTAGAACTGAGGAGAGGCAAGGACATTCTCAGACAAGCGGAAGCTAAGAGTTCACCAGGACTGCACCTACACGGAAAGGAATGTGAAGAGTCTTCTTAAGTAGAAAAGAAATGATTATATCAAGAAGTGAGAACCTATGGGAGAAGAAAATTCCCGCTAGTAAAAGTAAACAGATAATAAAGGCTGAGGTCAGCCACTTAAATAAGCTAGTATGAAGGTTAAAAGACAGAAAGACGGTAAAATCCACTGTAACTACAATAATCAGGAGAAGGATAAACATAAAGACGCAGAATAGACATTAAAAACACAAAATGGGGGGGTATTATTTCTATCTTTTAAATTGTATTTGAACTTGTATTTGAACTTAAATGACTACCTGTTTANAAGACGGTAAAAATCCACTGTAACTACAATAATCAGGAGAAGGATAAACATAAAGACGCAGAATAGACATTAAAAACACAAAATGTGGGGGGGGGTATTATTTCTATCTTTTAAATTGTATTTGAACTTAAATGACTACCTGTTTAAAACAAGCAGATGTAATTATAGGTCAACATATACAACCCCAAGGTAACCACAAATCAAAAATAATAGAAAAACAAGAGAGCGAGCCTATATGTACAAGGTATGTATAATGACACGTGTTGCACTCAACATGTCAGCAGATATGGAAGGCCCAGCAGTGACCACAGGACTGGAAAAGGTCAACCTTCATTCCAGTTCCCAGAAGGCTAGTACTAAACAACTTCAAACTATCAGACAGTTGCACTCATCCCCCACAGTCNTTCTTCTGCAAGTGACCAGCTTTGTTCCTTTTTATTACTGAGTAATATTCCATTGTGTATATGTACCACACCTTTTTCATCCATTCGTCTGTCAATGGACATTTAGGCTGCTTCCAAGTCCTGACTACTGCAAAAAGTACTGCAGTGGAAACTGAGGCACATGTTTCTTTTTGAACTATGGTGTTCTCAGGGTACATGCACGGTAGTGGGATTGCTGGGTCTCTTTTAGTTTTTTAAGTGACCTCCATACTGTTCTCTAAAGTGAGTGTATCCAAATTATATTTAACCAAATTACTTTTAAATTGTTAACTGCTATATATCTATACCCCAAAGTACAGAATATAAATTTAATTCATAAATTTATAATTTGTACATAAATTAAATGGATTTAGCAGACTAACAATGAATTTAACAGATTTAAATTATGTTTAATGGATTTAACAGACAAATCATGCTGAAAATGTAATTAATTACTGAGTTAAATTAGTTACATTTCTAAAACATCAACCAAAAATCATCTGTGCTCAGATTTCTTATCGTCAAAATGCTAAATGACAGTGGAGCAAATTTTCCATTTTCTATGTGGAACTGTAATATACCCTTACTTCTGAGGGTGAATCTAGAGCCTATTACACAGAGTGAAGTAAGTCAGAAAGAGAAAGAAAAATATCATATACGAACACATATATATGGAATCTAGAAAAATGGTACTGATGAATTTATTTGCAAGGCAGCAGTGGAGAAACAGACATAAAGAACAGACTTATGGACATGGAGAGAGAGGAGGAAAGGATGAGACGTATGGGAAGAGTAACATGGAAACTTACATTACCATATGTAAAACAGACGGCCAACAAGAATTTGCTATATGTCTCAGGGGACTCAAACAGGGACTCTGTATCAACCTAGAGGGGTAGGATGGGGCAGGGGAGGAAGGGAGGTTCAAGAAGGAGGAGCCATTAACCTATGGCTGATTCATGTTAAGGTTTGACAGAAAACAACAAAATTCTATAAGCAACTATCCTTCAATTATTAATTTTAAAAATGCTAAATGACAATGGAGCAAATTTCCAATTTCTATGTGAAACTATATGCTCACTTCTGTACCATGGCAAAGTATAAATCCAATGTGAATGCAAATCAAAAATATTTTGAGATATTCAAGAATTTAAAACATCAATTGACTATTCTTTCCAAGCACGTGTGCATGCATACTCAGTCGTGTCCAACTCCGTGCGGCCCCGTGGACTGCAGCCCACCAGGCTCCTCTGGCCATGGGACTCTCCAGTAGTCCACCAGGCTCCTCTGGCCATGGGACTCTCCAGGCAAGAGTGCTGGAGCGGGCTGCCACTGCCTCCTCCAGGGGATCGTCCCAACCCAGGGATAGAACTGGAGTCCCTTAGGTCTCCTGCATTGGCAGGCGGGATCTTCGCCNCTCCGTGCGGCCCCGTGGACTGCAGCCCACCAGGCTCCTCTGGCCATGGGACTCTCCAGTAGCCCACCAGGCTCCTCTGGCCATGGGACTCTCCAGGCAAGAGTGCTGGAGCAGGCTGCCACTGCCTCCTCCAGGGGATCGTCCCAACCCAGGGATAGAACTGGAGTCCCTTAGGTCTCCTGCATTGGCAGGTGGGATCTTCGCTNAGGCTCCTCTGGCCATGGGACTCTCCAGTAGTCCACCAGGCTCCTCTGGCCATGGGACTCTCCAGGCAAGAGTGCTGGAGCGGGCTGCCACTGCCTCCTCCAGGGGATCGTCCCAACCCAGGGATAGAACTGGAGTCCCTTAGGTCTCCTGCATTGGCAGGCGGGATCTTCGCCACTGGTGCTGCCTGGGAAGCCCCCAGATTTCTTTCCAAGAAACCCACTTAAATAAGAGTGGAAAATAAGAAAGAAGACTTGGGATGTGAATTACAGCTTTCCAAGGATTCTGACAGAATGAAGTGTGGAAACAACAGCTGTGCAGCAGGTCTAGGAAATAATGGGTCCAAATGAGAAGAGGAGCTTGGTGGGCGCCAGGAAGAAAGCTGGGTGTGAGAGCTGGACTGTGAAGAAGGCTGAGCGCCAAAGAACTGATGCTTTTGAACTGTGGTGTTGGAGAAGACTCTTGAGAGTCCCTTGGACTGCAAGGAGGTCCAACCAGTCCATCCTAAAGGAGATCAACCCTGGGTATACATTGGAAGGACTGATGCTGAAGCTGAAACTCCAGTACTCTGGCCATCTCATGAGAAGAGTTGACTCATTGGAAAAGAGTCTGATGCTGGGAGGGACTGGGGGCAGGAGGAGAAGGGGACGACAGAGGATGAGATGGCTGGATGGCATCACCAACTCGATGGACGTGAGTCTGAGTGAACTCCGAGAGATGGTGATGGACAGGGAGGCCTGGCGTGCTGCGATTCATGGGGTTGCAGAGTCGGACACGACTGAGCAACTGAACAGAACTGAACTGAACTGAGGAAGAAATTCCTGCTAAAGAAAGCCACAAGAAACAACACAGAAATACATTTTATGAAAAACTCATCTTTGTTATAGGAAGTCAATGACAGTGTGGCATGAGTTACCGAAATTTATGAAGGGTTGGAAAAGCTAACCCAGGCACTTCCCTGGCAGCCCAGTGCTGACTCTGAACTCCCACTGCAGGGGCGTGGGGTCATTCTCTGCTCAGGGACTTGAGATCTCACATGCTGCTGTGCTACATCCAAAAAAAAAAAAATCAAATCCATTTGTCCTTAATCTCGGTGATATTCTTTTTCTAACCATGAAGTATTNCCACTGCAGGGGCGTGGGGTCATTCTCTGCTCAGGGACTTGAGATCTCACATGCTGCTGTGCTACATCCAAAAAAAAAAAAAAGAAAGAAAAATCAAATCCATTTGTCCTTAATCTTGGTGATATTCTTTTTCTAACCATGAAGTATTAACAGCGGACATTTAGGAAGGAATTCTAGCAAGTGATGATGATTCTGAAACTAAAAATATTTTTAAAAATGTATTTAGAATCAATATATGAAAGATCCTAAAGTATTTATTTAAATGTAGACACTACATGAGATATTTATCTGGATGTAGGCGAAGCATAGGGCAGTCACCTCAAGTCGACCTCTAGATTAGCAGGGAAAGACCCCATTACGCTTGTAAAATCAAATATAAATATTATTAGTAATAATAATGTGAAAGTAAAACTACAGATGGCATGATTGGGAGAGGAAGGATAAGGGCACTAACGATTATGTCTTACATTAGTGCAGAGCCAGGGAGAGTTACCGTCTGACTTTGATGAAATAATAAGTGTAAGCTGATAAGTAATGCTTAACGTTATGCAAGTGGAAGTGTTACTCAGTCATGTCTGACTCTGCGACCCCACGGACTTTAGCCTGTGAGGCAACTCTGTCCATGGGATTCTCCAGGCAAGAACACTGGAGTGGGGGTAGCCGTTCCCTTTGCCAGGGAATCTTCCTGACACAGGGACTGAACCCAGATCTCCAGCACTACAGGCAGACTCTTTACCATCTGAGTCACCAGAGAAGAGTCACTGTCTGAATTTGAGGAATAATAAGTATAAGTTGACAAATAATGCTTAAAGTTATAAAAGGAGCTAATAAAAGATAATTAATAATACCAATAACAATGATTGAGAAAAGAGGAAGAAGGGACTGAAAAATATGAGTTAAATACCAATCTTCCCTACTAGATTCAATAGAGTTGATATTTCCAAAGCTGATATTTCAAGAATACCTTATTATTTAGATGCATGGGATTATCCAACACAAGATCTAATAATAACAGCTGAAAATGATTGTTTCTGACAAGGGAGTATAAAGGATAGAGCTTTTCATTATAAGCTTTTCCGTACTGCTGGAATTTTTAGCATACCCATTCTGTTTTGATTGCAACAAATAATTTTAAATAAAATATAAAACAAAGAGAAAGAGTATTTCACAGATAATAGCATATAACCTTGACTAACAAATGAATACTCAGAATATATTGCCATTGACATGAGCAAAAAAAGCCTATAAAGGCAAGAATAGAACAAATTTCTTTAAGAGGAAGACAATGGCTATAATTCATATAAATTATTCTATATGCAATTTCATTAGCAATAAAACAAAAATTGATACAGCAAGAATAATTCTACTTCTAAAAGTTGTGCAAGCAATGCTCTTGCGCCAGCTAAAGGGAACGCTGAGTGAAAACGCGGCAGAGCAGCCTCAGGGCTGAGTCACCCCTGAAAGGACCCAGGTCATCAGCAAGTCAAGGGCTTCCACACATTCTTGAAAGGATAAGAAGGATTAACCCTACTCCAATGATGAGATACATAAATAATGAAAGATGTCAGCCAGCACAGTCTCCAGCAGAATTTCCGAGCCATCCACAATGCTTTCATTAAAGTTTCACTGTCACGAATTAATATAATAGAGAAAATGTCTCCTTCAAAGCTAAGACCTTAGGATCCAGAGGCCTTTCTCTTTACTTGCAGTCTTTTACTTTACGTCACCTAAATGCCCAGACTATTTTAGCAGTTTTCGAAACCTCAGACCCCAAACTACGTAAGGAAGATGCAGTGCAAAAGTTCATGATTTTATATTATTCAACAAGCTTAAATACTGAGAACACCAATTGTCTTACAGTCTTCTCAGCTTCAGATGAGTTTCAGCCAGCTCCGGGAGTTGGCAATGGGCAGGGAGGTCTGGCATGCTGCAGTCCATGGGGTCGCAAAGGGTCGGACATGACTGAGCGACTAGACTGAACTTCTCAGCTTCGCCCCTTCTCCAGGTAAACTGGATTCAGCTGTGAACACATCCATGATGCATCAGGTGCTTATCAGGACACACTTATTCCCACCTGCTTCCTAAGAGTAGGTATTCTATTTCTGACCACAACCTTGAAAAATAAGCACATTTTCTGTACTCTACATCTGCAACTTGATTTCAGGGAAAATCTACTCTTCTCACTGCCATCTAGGTGCTACTCAGTATCTTATGGTGAGTAGTACGGTCCAAAGAATCTTTCTGCTCTGAAATGCATTCAAGTAGATTCTGTTATGTTAGTTACTACAGGACTGCATGACCAGGTGCATTACACTGCTTGTGCCAAGATGGGGAGATGGAACAGGAAATCTGTGCACATGTGTTGCTCGTGGTCATGGGAAGCCAGGCGTTATTAAAGTTACTAGAAGGAGGGAGCAGGAGGAGATCATAAGTCATATTATGTAACATAACAGCTATAGTAACTGGTACTCCAAACAGATTTGTAACTTCTCTTAAAGCACTGTAGTATGATACAACTGCAAAGCTCCAACAAGAAACACGATGCAAAACCCCAGAAAGCCCGAGAAACACAGGCAATAACAGTAACAGTATCAACAATTAAATGACAAGTATTGAGTACTTATGAATCATACAGCTTACCTATACTTACATTTATCTAAATTATCTTATTTAATCTCAAAAAATCCTATGCACTAAGTGCTATCACAACCTTTATTCTGTTGATGAGGAAACAAGAGACTTGGAAAGGATATCTAACTTGCCCATACCTAGCAAATGGTATTAACAGTGATTCAAACCCAGACAGTAGAATTCCAAATCTGACATGATTAAGCACTCAGCTCCTGCATAGCTCAAGGGGGCTTCCCCGGTGGTTTGGTGGTAAAGAATCTGCTTAAAATGCAGGAGACGAAGATTCGATCCTTGGGTTGAGAAGATCCCCTGGAGAAGGAAATGGCAACCCACCCCCGTATTCTTGCCTGGGAAATCACACGGACAGAGGAGCCTGGTGGGTGACAGTCCATGGGGTCAGAGAAGACCTAGTGACTAAACCGCAGCATGGGTCAAGACAAGGGTTTACGTATAAAGAGTAGATGACTGAGTTTACTGGAGCTGAGCTAAAAGATACGCATTAGGTGTCCAAAAAAAAGGGGGTTATAAAGGAAAATAAGAAAAGGGGGTAACAACCTGTTGAGCTAGTACTAAGAAAAATTTAAAGGTACCTAATCTCTTTTGTAAATATCTCCCAAAACTCAAGACTGACACAGGAAGTAGTTAGGTATAAGTCACACTTAACAAAAGACGAGAAAGGCAGAAGTAAGGCTGAACATATTTTAAGAGTTTATTTGTAAGCAATTTTAATTTAATAGCATATTTTAATAAGGGCTTCCCTGGTGGATCAGGCTGCAAAGAATCTGTCTGCAGTACAGGAGACCTGACTTTGATCCCTGGGTCGGGAAAATCCCCTGAAGAAGGGACTGGCAACCTGCTCCAGTGTTCTTGCCTGGAAAACTGCATGGACGGAAGAGTGTGGTGGGCTGCAGTCCATGGGGTAGCCAAGAGTCGGACACAACTAAGTGACTAATGCTTTCACTTTTTAATAAAACAAGTTAAATTTATTTCTATGCATAAACAAAGTACTATGAAAGGAAAAGAGAAAGGATATTTTAAAAAACTAAATAAAGGACCTAATCTTATTTTAAAAAGACTGATATACAGAGATTTGTATGGTGAAGGGAGGTGATGAAATTGTGAGGTTCAGTATTACAGAGGCTTAATAGGTCATTAATATCTAATTCTGTGTTCAATCTGACATTCGTTTTTCTCTTTTTCTGTAAGCGTTATGGCTACAGCTACATTTTCCCTATTTCCTGAACTTTGAAGCTGATATGCATAAGACTCTCAGTAGTCTTTCAGAAGAAGGAATGGTCTAGCCTTTTGGAGAATAGAGTAAGCCCAGCCTAACTGAGAAGACTCAAGATTCTATAACTCTGGAGCTGCTGCTGCTGCTGAGTCGCTTCAGTCGTGTCCTACTCCGTGTGACCCCACAGACGGCAGCCCACCAGGCGCCCCCATCCCTGGGATTCTCCAGGCAAGAACACTGGAGTGGTTGCCATTTCCTCCTCCAATGCATGAAAGTGAAAAGTGAAAGGGAAGTCGCTCAGTCGTGTCCGACCCTCAGCGACCCCATGGACTGCACCCTTCCAGGCTACTCCGTCCATGGGATTTTCCAGGCAAGAGGACTGGAGTGGGGTGCCATTGCCTTCTTCCTGGATCTACTTTGGGACAGAAATTTTTTCAAGACTATTTAGAGTTGAAATACTATCTTCTTTGAGAATTTTGTTTTCTAAGAGTTGTGAATACATTTAAATATTAGATTAAGAGATGAATAGGTGAAAAGATAGGTAGGTAGGTAGAGAGATGGACTGATTGATTTCTAAGACAACTTGTGAACACAGAATGTAAACTATGATATAAAAAAAAAAAAAAAAACAGTGTAGTCAAAAGGAAAGAATTAAACTCAAAATTCTATCTAAAATAATTCAATTTTGAGATTTCATCAATAAATTATTTACTCAAGTTACACAGACCAAATGTAATATTCTATGTCAGTGGGACACTTCATGGCTTATCACCTTCATATGTAAAAACAACTTTTGAACTCTTCTTTTTCTCGAGTTGGCTCAGGTTCCCACAAGTTCCTCTCAGATATTGCCATTTAGCAGTGTGACCGCTACACGTAATATAATATGACGAGACTGCCCCTTGATGTGTTCTCTAAAACACCCTTAAGTAACTGACTTGATAAAATATTTAGAATGGTGCAATCAGCTGGGAAATCATGCTCTTGACTATAGTGACTGCTGAGCACAGATTATAGCATTTCCCTCCAGCCTTTTATCCCTGAGCTTTCAGGGGCAATTTGTTCCCCCTGGAATCAAGTGCTCCAAATCAAATAAAAGTTTTAAAACAATGTTTTATTCTTATTCTCTAGAGCACAGACTTTAAAATAGAATAAAGAGGATTCTCCTGCTTAATTTACTATTTTCTTCCCTTCTCTACAAAATTACTGGTCACACTCAGTCCCCATTAATTGTTCAACTACAAAGGTTATTCAGAACTTCAGCATAATTGATGTGGATTCATTACAACAGAAGAGGTGTTTCTAAATGTTACTTTTCCAAGCCTCATTTTTTTTCTTGTCTAGTCAAAATACAAATGTAGGATCCACTGTTAATGTACATTTCTCTAGCCATGAAACATAAATGTCTGTTTCTCTCCAGAAATCATCTATCACTTACAACAGAATCTCCAGAGTCTTTATTTCAGATTTACTGGATCAGAATCTCTGAAAAGGAGGCAAGATAAATTGCATTTTAACAAGCTTCACAAAAGCTTTTCGGACATATTAAAATTTGAAAGTATTAAATTATAAATTCCATAATTCCTCATCTTGATTGTAGACTTATTAATTGAAGCTTTATGAAGAAGTGAAAAAAATAACATTATATATATATATATTTATGTGCATATATATACATATAATAAGTTAGTAAAATATTATAATCAAACTTCAAGACTTCAAACTCAGACACATTAACTATAAGATATTTTTTTAATTTTCAAATAAAAAAGTAAGCCATACTAAATGAAACTTAAAGGGACTGAGATTCTTATTCTTTTTAACACGTATATGAAAATATCGAATTCAGAGCCAAAAGTTAGGCCAGTGAACTCATCGCTCATTCACTCTTTAGCTGATCCGTGTCAATCCTTCTACTAAGTGCTGGAGATGGAAACATGAATTAGATAGACTCCAGCTAGGAGAATATACACGAAAAAGAGATCTCTGAGGCATAATACAGTAAACACCGGCGAAGGTGCACCAGGAGCGCCGAAGAGTGCAGCTGTCTCTGGCCGGGCGCAGGATGAAGGGCTAGTGACAAGACTGCTTGGACGTGACTCATGGATTGAGACTTTAAATAGAAGCATGAGTTAGATTGCTCAAGAGTATGAGTTAAGAGGATTCCAGGCAGAGACACCAGAATGAACAAAGATATGCAGACAAGAAAAAGCATGGTTTGGGAGATAAACTGGGAGTCATTCAGTAACCTGACGAGAAAAACCAGAGTCAGGCATTGGTTTAGATTTGAAACTTGAAGACAGGCAAAAGGCAGATCATTAAATGCCTGGTGAGACATGTGACTGCCTTGGATTTTAAATACTTTTTACTTTGCTCTTCCCCTCTCCCGGGACTCCAATTACGGTTTGACAGACCACGTGGTAATATCCCCACAGTCACTGAGACTGCACACGCTTTAGTTTTTCCTCTCCTCAGGCCTCATCCATATTCTCAGGCTCGCTGACCCTTCTGCAGTAAAGGGTCACCTGCTATAAAGTCAATCCAGGGGGTTGTTTTCCGATTTTATTTTTATCTCTAAAACTTCCATCTCACTTTGTATCCTTTACTTCTCTTCTCTTTATGCTCATTTTCTTCTTTTCACTTTTTAAGCCTTTTTTGTATTGAAGCATAGCTGACTTGGGCTTGCCTGGAGGCTCAGATGGGAAAGAATCCACCTGCAATGCAGGAGACCCAGGTTCACTCCCTGGGCGGGGAAGATCCCTGGAGGGGGGAATGGCTGCCCACTTCCTGCCTGGAGAATCTCACGGACAGAGCAGCCTGGCGGGCTACAGTCCATGAGGTCACAAAGAGTTGGACATGACTGAGAGAATTTACAGAGTTAATTTACAATATTACATTAGCATTAGGTGTACGACAGAGTGATCAAAATTTTTATAAACGTCAGGCAGAGAGAGACAAATAGTGCATATTTTCACTCACAGAATCTAAAACATAAAACAAATGAGTGTAACAAAATGGACACAGCGAAGGAACTAGTGGTCACCCCCGGGGAGAGGGGGAGGGGAGCGGCGAGGG
>SJYW01046708.1:157793-177873 GCA_006410735.1 Raphicerus campestris | reverse complement strand
CGGCGAGAGTGGGGGGAGGGGGACAGACTGACACGCAGAACATAAATAAAATAAAAGCAGGCGATGTGCAGCACTGGGGATATAGCCAATGTTTGTTCATATTTTCTTTTAAACCTCTGAGTGTGTTTATAATATGATGTCATTTGCTAATGGTATAATATTCATCACTTTGTGCATGTCGCTATAGACTAATTATTCCCCTAGCTATGGTCACAGTTTCCTTCTTCATAAGTCTGGTAATTTTTTATTTATTGATAGATATTGTGTGTGTTTTCCCATATTTGGAGATTAGCTTTTGATATGACCGGCAGTTAACTTACACGATACTTTTGAAATTTGTTGTTAAACTCTGCAGAGTGGATATAAAATACTCCTTCTCAGTTAAGTTTCTGCAAGAAAATTAAACCCTAGTGCCTAAGGCAATGTTGAACATAATGAATTAATTTATATCTAATGTATTTGGAATGGTATTATATCAACCCTGAAAGAAACAAGAAAAGAGTTATTCAGATTTTTTCCACAGAATGCCAGTTGAGAAACAACAGTGCTTCAGCTGCACTCCTAAGGCATGGCCCTTTAGCAGTTTCTCGGAAAGTCCAGGTGTTTAGGGAGGACTCCTCGTTCGAACTAAAACTCAAATGTCTTCCAACTGTGTGAATTCTGGAAGCTTTTCAGCTTACAGCTTCATAGCTGTCCTTTGCCTGACCTCAACCAGTTTCAGCATACACACGTACAGCTTAGTATTTAGCAACAAATTCAAGGAGATTCCTAGACAAATTTCTGACATTTTTTCTCCATGCAGCCTCCACCTCCTTGCTATTTTGCTCCATAAATTCCAGATGCCTCAAGGTTCCTGGACAACAGTTCTGTCTGTTACTCAACTCAGTAATACCACTGTGCTCTGTTCAAGAGCCCCTCTCTATACTGTAGTTCGGAAAGTGTTTGAAGACAAAATAACTGTTTTGTGCCAATTATTTGCCCAGTGTCCAAAAATTGTTGCAGCATATATATTGTCCAGTTTTATCATTATTAATGGGAGGTAAGTCCAGTCCCAGAGTGAAAGCTGTATCTGGGACCTTAGATTATAGCTGATGGAGAGCCAACAGATTTTAATCAGAAGACTGGCATGGTTAGCTTTGTTTCTCAAATGACTGTAGCAGTCCTGTGGAAGGAGAAGGTGAAAAAGATTAGACTAATAAAAGGGAGAGGCTCCAGAAATATTTAGGAGCTGAAACCATCAGAATGAGATGGTTTATTTCTTTTTTAATGTGAAAGGAAGGAGTCAGAAATACCTGTTAAGAACTTNATATATTGTCCAGTTTTATCATTATTAATGGGAGGTAAGTCCAGTCCCAGAGTGAAAGCTGTATCTGGGACCTTAGATTATAGCTGATGGAGAGCCAACAGATTTTAATCAGAAGACTGGCATGGTTAGCTTTGTTTCTCAAATGACTGTAGCAGTCCAGTGGAAGGAGAAGGTGAAAAAGATTAGACTAATAAAAGGGAGAGGCTCCAGAAACATTTAGGAGCTGAAACCATCAGAATGAGATGGCTTATTTTTTTTAATGTGAAAGGAAGGAGTCAGAAATACCTGTTAAGAACTTAAGCTAGGGTGTCTGAGTGTCATCAACTTACATGAGAAAGGGGACCTAGTTGATGGCAATTTTGTTGTTCATATTGTCTATGAGGCATCTTTGGAACATCCAAATGGAGAGACCCTTTGAAGCCTTGAATACACAAACCTGAAACTCAGGGGATAAGATTTTGGTTGGAAGAAATAAAATCACGAGTAATGAGCACACAGTATACAGAAACTATAGAGGAAACACTATTGTTCAGGAGGAATGCATGGATCCCTAAGACAGCATGGGGGACATAAGCACACTAACATTTAAGGACGGAAGGGATAAGGTGGAGCCGGAGAAGTCCTCTGAAATGAAGAGAACCAGGAGACTGCAGAGTTATCAGGTATGAAGACTACGATTTCAGATGAGAGCTCTAGCTAAGTGAAAGCTAAGAGCACGGCCTTTGCTTGTGCAGTTAAAGCCGCAGAGACCTTCACTCCCTCAGTAGGTGTGTGTAGCTGAAAGCCAAATGCCAGCAGACAAAGAGCATGCTGGGAACAGACAGCAAGCAAAGCCGACTCCTTTAAAGGCTGAACAAAGCTCAGGAAGACGTGTGGTCAGGAGAGAATACTTTAAGCATATGAGTCTTGAATTCCTGAAAGCTGAGGAGAGGAACTTAAAAACACAGGAGAGGGTGGAGAAAATGGATTAAGATCACAGAAGAGAGAGGCCAAGATGAAGTCAAGAACACAGAAGGATTGATTAGCCTCGATCAAGAGCCTTAATCTCCACTGGTGTCAGAGGAAAGAACATAGAAATCAGCAACAAAGCCAACAAAGGTTTGTTCTGACCGAGGGTTCCCACCTGTCTCCAGAGCAGTGACAAGACCTTGATCTGAGGAGAGACTGCTACAGAGGTTGGGAAGAGAGAGCAAGGGTGTCGGAAACTGAGGGCAAGGGCCTTCTTCTGAGAGACAGCTTTCACTCAAAGCCTTTACGGTGCTTTCCTGTTGACCCAGTCAGTAAAGAATCTGCCTGCAATGCAGGAGACCCAAGGTCAATCCCTGGGTGGAGAAATCCCCTGGAAGAGGAAATGGCAACCAACTCCAGTATTCTTGCCTGGAGAATCCCATGGACACTACAACCCATGGGATCTCAACAGTATGACACACTTAGAGACCAAACCGCCACCACCGCCAGTGACAAAGACCCTGGTTAGGGGACAGTCACTNCAGGTCCCTAGAGAGCCGCGGAGGCCGCGGTTGCTGTGGGCCAGCAGCCCGACCTCTCTGCGCCCACCCCTCCCCTTCCTCCTCACACACAGGACCGGACGCTCAGGCCTGAATTTCAGACAATCATCTTCTGAAGACTGTGTTTCTCGTTTAAAAGTACTCATTGCTTGCCAAAAACTTTTAACTAGGCATCCTATATTTTTACTTGCTAAATCTGGCAACCTTATCCACAGGTATTAATTCTGAGAGTACTCCCTAGTAAACTTCCTTCGCACCAATTCCATTTCAGAGTTGGCCTCCCGGGGAATGCGACCTGCAACCGTCAGTGAATTCTGGAATTAGTCACCCACTGGACGGCTGGCAGTGAGGAACCCATACCTGGGCATACGCAGAATATAAACAGTTCCCAGAAGCAGAGTGATGCATGCGTGCTAAGTCGCTTCAGTCGTGTCTGACTCTGTGACTCCACGGACTGTAGCCCGCCAGGCTCCCTTGTTCATGGAATTTTCCAGGCAAGAATACTGGAGTGAGTTGACATTTCCTCCTCCAGGGGGATCTTTCCAACCCAGGGATTGAACCAGAGTCTCCTGCATCTCCTGAATTGGCAGGCAGATTCTTTACCACTGGGCCACCCGGAAAGCTTCCCACCCAGGGAAGAACTTGGAGAATTTTTGCTTTTTCCTCACAATTTAGGGCTCTATGGGTTGAGAAGTCCTGACTCCCAAAGCAGGAATTCTACCAGGGGAAACGACCAAAATCTCACTAAACTTTAAGCTATGGTTATCTCTCTAGCACCTTAAGCTTCACGTGACAACGGACCAGCAGGCAAGAAGTTACCAGACTGAGCAGAGGTAGTTGGTCATCAGAAAGAGAAGAGCTACTATCACATCATGGAGGCAGGCAGAAACAGGTTTGGCACCCTTAGACATTGCCTGTTACTCCCTTGCTCAGTTTTGATGGTAAGCAGACAAGTATAGAAATCATGACTAGAGAAGGGCGTAAATGACTAGGTACTTGACTGTACACCCTAAACTGTACTGTCGCAGGACAAGAAAAAATTAAAAGACAAAAGAATAATGGAGGAGTGTTATATAGAGGTCAGAACAAGCTTTCTCTAAATTCAGAGTATATTGATTTCTCCTATCATCTTCTCCTGATTTTCCAAGAATAAAGATCTATCATCACTGAAAAAATTACTACATTATAGAGAATACAAATTAGTGTTTACTGAGAATCTGCTATATGTCAGGCAGTTTTCTTACATTATTTTCACATTAATTCTTACAACAACCTATAGGTTAAATCTTACTCGCCACAGATTGGAAATTGAGTTTTAAGAGGCGAACAGTGAGAGCTATTTCTCTTACAGGCAGCCCACCTGGGAAACTAATAGAACCCTGGGCCTCAGACAGTCCATGGAGATTGAAAACAACGCTGATATGGCCAGTATGAATGCTCAAAACATGACTCTGCAACAGAACTTTCCAGGATGATGGAAATGTTCAACATCTATGTGTTCTCCACCTCACAGGGTAGCCGCTAGCCACAGGCAGCTAGTGAGCAACTGGAATGTAACTAATGCAACTGATGAATTTTCTTATTTTGTTTAAATTTAATTAGCTTAGATTCTCATTTAAATATCCATTTGTATTCAGTAGTACAGATCTAAAGTACCCTGGAATTTTCTTTGTACTTCTAATAAAATATACCCAGGGGTTGAGATGGTTGTTTCCTCAATGCAACTCTGCATTTCCAGCATTAAGGTTTCTACTTTATTGACCATACTTTTCCTCTCCCTCAAGTTCTGACAATATTGCACTCCTGGCCCTCCAAGCTCTAATTCTTAACTAGAGCAAATGTCTCGTACATATTATGGGCTTCCCTGGTAGCTCAGCAGTAAAGAATCCACCTGCAATGCAGAAGCCACGGGGGAGACTACTTTGATCTCTAGGTCGGGATGATCCCCTGGAGGAAGGCATGACAACTCACTCTAGTATTCTTGCCTGGAGAATTCCATGAACAGAGGAGCCTGGTATGCTACAGTTCATAGGGTTGCAAAGAGTCGGACACGACTGAGTGACTTAGCATGCACACACACATCACAGACATCAAATAAAGATTTTTATTTTTTTAGCAGCTACTGCTAATTTCAGAGAGACCCTATTATACAGAGGCTTCTCTGCTGGCTCAGACTGTAAAGAATCTGCCTGCAATGCGGGAGACCTGGGTTCAATCTCTGCTTTGGGAAGATCCCCTAGAGAAGGAAATGGCTACCCACTGCAGTATTCTTGCCTGGAGAATTCCATGGACAGAGGAGCCTGGTGGACTATAATCCACGGGGTTGCAGTCAGACACGAGCTACTTTTTCCTTCTTCATAACTCCTTAGCTAGATAAAGTCTAATTTTTCTTTCTCAAAAATAATGTAGATCTATATTAAGTTAGACAGCTGCTTTCTGGGTTTTGTTGTTGTCTTTATGCCTGGTTTTGTCGAGAGGGGTCGGTTTGGTTTTGGTTTTCACCACGTGACTAATCTTGAAATGTCGCCAATTTGCTGTTTACGGTCTGTTCAACCTCCTTCTCTAGAGATTTAGACCAAATAGGTTTTTCCTGACTAGGCTGCTCATCATTATTTTCTGGGCTTCCAGTTAAGTCTCATCTGGCCATCTGGCAGTTCTGTGAAACATTAAAGCGGGCTGTGCTCAGTTCTGCCTTTTAGCGTTTAACTTTCATTACAGAGAATCTCTTTTGAGGCCACGGCAGAACTGAGACCTCCAAATATTTCATAAGTTTGGACGCTTTCCCAAGCCTACATAAAGCTACACTCTGCTTAAAGGGATTTTTTAAATCAAATCCTGACAGACCATTTAGCAAATTGAATATCTTTAACTAATTTTTGGCTTCTCTCATTTAATCTAGCGAATCACATTGAAATTCTTGAGTTTCGATAATTTCACAACTTCCACAAATGTTTTGCAGTGAACACTGCCTTTCTACAGGTAAAGCACGAGGTGAGAGAAACACCTCTGTGAGAGTGTTAGCGAGGTGTCTCTCCCGGCCTTCATATGAGTGCTCACTTTTAGCACCTGCTTCTTTGCTGAGACGAAAAAGATGTAGATTTTTAAAACCTAGAGTGTACTACACATTAAAAAAAAAAAAAAAAAGAAAGAAAGAAAGAAAGAAACACCAAACTTTTACCCTCAAGTTCTTATGGCTTTCAAGTAACCGGCTAGATGACAGAGGCCACACAAAGAGAATCTAAGCAAATGCTCAGCTCTCTGATGCCAGAGAGCCTGAGTTTGAATCTTGATTCTATTGTTGAACATTAGACAATTATTGGACATGTCTGTACCTCTGATTCTTCATCTAAAAAATAGGGATAATAATACTACCTACCTTATAATGTTCTTTTGAAAATTAAATAAGTTAATATTTGCAAAGCACTGAAAAATAGTGCCTGGCATAAAGAAGCCTAGCCTAAGTACCTGGAATCATGGTACACAAGTGTTGACTAGAGCTCCAGACATTATTGACTTTATGTGTATATTTCACACTTGCATGATCTTAGAAACACTTCTTATACATACATTTAAGACTGTAGTATTTAGATTCTAAAAACAGCACTAAAATTTTAAATGTTCATTATAATTTTATACAAAGAGAATTCATAGAAAAGGAGTTTTCACTCAAACTGGAAATTGGTGTTATGATACTTCTGTAATGGATACAGACAAGAGCTTTGCCTTCCTAATGGAAATGATGCCTACAATTCCCATAGTGATAACAGTTATGGGCAGTGATGTATCTATGGGCACTGCACTGCATTATTCATCCTGAGGAAATTTGCTTATTCTGTCAACCAGTGCTCCTAAGTCACCTCCATTTCACCTCTTTCTTTGATTTTATTCACCTTTATTACTAAGTATGAGCAGTAACATTAGCACCAAAATGGCTTTCGTGACATTTTACCTTTTACTCTAGTAAAGGAGAAAGACATTAATTTTTTTAAAAATCACAGAAATGTGAAACTTTAACTGATTTATATGAATTTACTTGAGCATATGAATTGAAGATGTGATCTAGTCAAGAGATTAAGGAATTTTCCCTAGAGAAGAGAGAATTGAACAGATGCCTGAAGGTGTGAGGAAGTTAACCATTCCTAGAAACAGCATGAGCAAAGTCTCGTGGAATGAAGTGAAGGTAAATGAGATCATCAATAAAGCTGGAATGGTACGTAGAGAACAGACCATACTGTAATATTAGGCTACGCTAAGGAATCTTACCCATGTCATACAGCCATAAAATCCACCAAAGGATCCTAACCAGGAGGTGAGGAGGGAATGAACATGATCAGGTTTGACTTCACAGCAAATTAGTAGGCTTACAAGGAGAAGAAGACAGACTGGGAGAGAAGGAGCTAGTAGTTAAGTCAGTCAGTAGGGAGGCTATTTAAATATGCTCTCTTGAGCTCCCAGGTGACTAATGGAGATGGAAAGAGGTATAAATTCAACAGATACTTAGGAATCTTGATTCACTGGGTGTGGGAGGTGAGGAAGAAGAGGTTTCAAAAGTAATTTCTAACTTTCTGACTTGTATAACTAGACCAGATTTCAGTTCAGTTCAGTTGCTCAGTCGTGTCCGACTCTTTGCGACCCCATGAATCGCAGCACGCCAGGCCTCTGTTCATCACCATCTCTCAGAGTTCACTCAGACTCACGACCATCGAGTCCTGATGCCATCCAGCCATCTCATCCTTGGTCGTCCCCTTCTCCTCTTGGCCCCAATCCCTCCCAGCATCAGAGTCTTTTCCAATGAGTCAACTCTTTGCATGAGGTGGCCAAAGTATTGGAGTTTCAGCTTTTCCTTCCAAAGAAACCCCAGGCTGATCTCAGTCAGAATGGACTGGTTGGATCTCCTTGCAGTCCAAGGGACTCTCAAGAGTCTTCTCCAACACCACAGTTCAAAAGCATCAATTCTTTGGCGCTCAGCCTTCTTCACAGCCCAACTCTCACATCCATACATGACCACTGGAAAAACCATAGCCTTGACTAGACCTTAGTCGGCAAAGTAGTATCTCTGCTTTTGAACATACTATCTAGGTTGGTCATAACTTTTCTTCCAAGGAATAAGCATCTTTTAATTTCATGGCTGCAGTCACTATCTGCAGTGATTTTGGAACCCAAAAAATAAAGTCTGACACTGTTTCCACTGCTTCCCCATCTATTTCCCATGAAGTGATGGGACTGGATGCCATGATCTTCATTTTCTGAATGTTGAGCTTTAAGCCAACTTTTTCACTCTCCTCTTTCTCCTCTTTCACTTTCATCAAGAGGCTTTTGAGTTCCTCTTCACTTTCTGCCATCAGGGTGGTGTCATCTGCATATCTGAGGTTATTGATATTTCTCCAGCAATCTTGATTCCAGCTTGTGTTTCTTCCAGATTTAGGGAGGGAAAAGTCATGAATTTTGAGGAGGGGGTGGATTACTGCCTTTGAAATGCTTTCCGATGTCTGTTGGTTTTTTCTGTTCTTTTTTTTAATTTGAAGTATGGTTGATTTACAATATTGTATGTTTCAGGTGTACAACATAGTGATTCAATATTTTTGTAGATTATAGTCCATTACTTTAATATATTACAAAATATTGGTTACATTTCCAATATTTTGTGCTGTGCAACATATCCCTTGGCTTTATTTTATTTCTTGCTTTAAAATTAGCTTTTCCTGGAGGAGAGTTGCTTTGCCGTGCTGTGTTAGTTTGTGCGGTCCAGCAGGACGATTCAGCCGCACACACGCACGCACACATGCCCGCTCCCTTTCGGATTCCTTCCTGTTCGGATCAGCACAGTGCATTAGGCGTGTTCTCACTCGATATCTACTCCACACATATACCAGCAGTGTACACGTGTCAGTCTCCGTCTCCCAGTTCCACCCCCTTTCCCCCTTGGTATCCATCTATTTGGCCTTTCCTGGTGGCACAGATGATAGAGAATCCGCCTGCAATCCAGGAGACCCGGGTTCCATCCCTGAATCGAGAAGGTCCCCTGTAGAAGGGAACAGCGACCCCTCCAGTCTTCTTGAGGCTTCCCTGGTGGTGTTCTCTATGCCTGTGTCTCTCTCTCTGCTTTGCAAATGAGATCATTTATGCCACTTGTACCTCTCAAATCCTACCTTATTTTGCCCCTCTCTCTTTCCCTCTCCGAGAATGTTCAAATAAAGATGTCAAGTTCACGGTGAGAAAATGTCTAATTTTAACAAATTAACTGGTACCAGACTACTCCTCCCATAGTAAATGATTATAAAACTGACAAAATATATGAAACAGTATTTTCAGATCTTGGTCAAAAAGGCAGCACTGAATCTAACCCCTGAGAAAGGAAACACACAAAGGAAGTCCCGTCAGTCAGTTCAGTCGCTCAGTCGTGTCCGACTCTTTGCGACCCCATGAATTGCAGCACGCCAGGCCTCCCTGTCCATCACCAGCTCCCGGAGTGCACTCAGACTCATGTCCATTGAGTCAGTGATGCCATCCAGCCATTTCATCCTCTGTCGTCCCCTTCTCCTCTCGCCTTCAATCTTTCCCAGCATCAGAATCTTTTCAAATGAGTCAGCTCTTCACATCAGGTGGCCAAAGTATTGGAGCTTCAGCTTCAGCATCAGTCCTTCCAACGAATATTCGGGACTGATTTCCTTTAGAATGGACTGGTTGGATCTCCTTGCAGTCCAAAGGGACTCTCAAGATTCTTCTCCAACACCATAGTTCAAAAGCATCAGTTCTTATCATAATTGCCCTGAATTTCTGCCCCAGGGAAAATTTCCAGATTACAATGCAGGGAGGTGGAGTCCAGCAGAGCAAGGCAATACCACTGGGCTGAGGGGTCAAAGTGTGAAGTTGCCAAGAAACTAGAGTTTGTGGAGCTGAATATTGTAGACAAGGAAGCTGCATAGAAAAAGAGCTCACCAATCGACATAAGGATCATCTATTATCTAGATATCTGAATATGTTACAAACTTTGCTCTAAATATTTAGCAGGTCTTCAGGACAAGCATTCAGATGCCTCTCGTTTTCCCGTTTCCGGTGGCCGCCAGTATTCCTTGTCCCGCAGCTGCGTCACTCCCGCCACAGACACGGTCAGTACTGCTATATTTTGTTTTGTTTTTTAATAAGAAACAAATTAACTCAAAATGACTGAGAAACAAGTTTTAACATTTTAGCCAATGAAATGCCAAGAAAATGCAAATTCCAGAATCTGAAAAGTATACTGGCGCCTCATGGACTGTCTCAAAGAGGAAAGCGGCTATGTTTCCTCAGTCATTTCTTAAGGACAAAAATGAGCTCTGACTTTTACTCACACCTGGAGGTAAAGGTCTGTAAGTCACATCTCCAAGCCAGCAACTGCCATAAAAGAATAATAAAATAGGGGTTGCCCTTTAACATGATTTCATACCTACTCTCAAGCCCCTCAAAATTAACAGTAAAGGATGAAAAATATAATTCCACAAGAACANCACGCCAGGCCTCTGTTCATCACCATCTCTCAGAGTTCACTCAGACTCACGACCATCGAGTCCTGATGCCATCCAGCCATCTCATCCTTGGTCGTCCCCTTCTCCTCTTGGCCCCAATCCCTCCCAGCATCAGAGTCTTTTCCAATGAGTCAACTCTTTGCATGAGGTGGCCAAAGTATTGGAGTTTCAGCTTTTCCTTCCAAAGAAACCCCAGGCTGATCTCAGTCAGAATGGACTGGTGGGATCTCCTTGCAGTCCAAGGGACTCTCAAGAGTCTTCTCCAACACCACAGTTCAAAAGCATCAATTCTTTGGCGCTCAGCCTTCTTCACAGCCCAACTCTCACATCCATACATGACCACTGGAAAAACCATAGCCTTGACTAGACCTTAGTCGGCAAAGTAGTATCTCTGCTTTTGAACATACTATCTAGGTTGGTCATAACTTTTCTTCCAAGGAATAAGCATCTTTTAATTTCATGGCTGCAGTCACTATCTGCAGTGATTTTGGAACCCAAAAAATAAAGTCTGACACTGTTTCCACTGCTTCCCCATCTATTTCCCATGAAGTGATGGGACTGGATGCCATGATCTTCATTTTCTGAATGTTGAGCTTTAAGCCAACTTTTTCACTCTCCTCTTTCTCCTCTTTCACTTTCATCAAGAGGCTTTTGAGTTCCTCTTCACTTTCTGCCATCAGGGTGGTGTCATCTGCATATCTGAGGTTATTGATATTTCTCCAGCAATCTTGATTCCAGCTTGTGTTTCTTCCAGATTTAGGGAGGGAAAAGTCATGAATTTTGAGGAGGGGGTGGATTACTGCCTTTGAAATGCTTTCCGATGTCTGTTGGTTTTTTCTGTTCTTTTTTTTAATTTGAAGTATGGTTGATTTACAATATTGTATGTTTCAGGTGTACAACATAGTGATTCAATATTTTTGTAGATTATAGTCCATTACTTTAATATATTACAAAATATTGGTTACATTTCCAATATTTTGTGCTGTGCAACATATCCCTTGGCTTTATTTTATTTCTTGCTTTAAAATTAGCTTTTCCTGGAGGAGAGTTGCTTTGCCGTGCTGTGTTAGTTTGTGCGGTCCAGCAGGACGATTCAGCCGCACACACGCACGCACACATGCCCGCTCCCTTTCGGATTCCTTCCTGTTCGGATCAGCACAGTGCATTAGGCGTGTTCTCACTCGATATCTACTCCACACATATACCAGCAGTGTACACGTGTCAGTCTCCGTCTCCCAGTTCCACCCCCTTTCCCCCTTGGTATCCATCTATTTGGCCTTTCCTGGTGGCACAGATGATAGAGAATCCGCCTGCAATCCAGGAGACCCGGGTTCCATCCCTGAATCGAGAAGGTCCCCTGTAGAAGGGAACAGCGACCCCTCCAGTCTTCTTGGGGCTTCCCTGGTGGTGTTCTCTATGCCTGTGTCTCTCTCTCTGCTTTGCAAATGAGATCATTTATGCCACTTGTACCTCTCAAATCCTACCTTATTTTGCCCCTCTCTCTTTCCCTCTCCGAGAATGTTCAAATAAAGATGTCAAGTTCACGGTGAGAAAATGTCTAATTTTAACAAATTAACTGGTACCAGACTACTCCTCCCATAGTAAATGATTATAAAACTGACAAAATATATGAAACAGTATTTTCAGATCTTGGTCAAAAAGGCAGCACTGAATCTAACCCCTGAGAAAGGAAACACACAAAGGAAGTCCCNAATATGCTCTCTTGAGCTCCCAGGTGACTAATGGAGATGGAAAGAGGTATAAATTCAACAGATACTTAGGAATCTTGATTCACTGGGTGTGGGAGGTGAGGAAGAAGAGGTGTCAAAAGTAATTTCTAACTTTCTGACTTGTATAACTAGACCAGATTTCAGTTCAGTTCAGTTGCTCAGTTGTGTCCGACTCTTTGCGACCCCATGAATCGCAGCACGCCAGGCCTCTGTTCATCACCATCTCTCAGAGTTCACTCAGACTCACGACCATCGAGTCCTGATGCCATCCAGCCATCTCATCCTCTGTCGTCCCCTTCTCCCCTTGCCCCCAATCCCTCCCAGCATCAGAGTCTTTTCCAATGAGTCAACTCTTCACATCAGGTGGCCAAAGTATTGGAGCTTCAGCTTCAGCATCAGTCCTTCCAACGAATATTCGGGACTGATTTCCTTTAGAATGGACTGGTTGGATCTCCTTGCAGTCCAAAGCGACTCTCAAGATTCTTCTCCAACACCATAGTTCAAAAGCATCAGTTCTTATCATAATTGCCCTGAATTTCTGCCCCAGGGAAAATTTCCAGATTACAATGCAGGGAGGTGGAGTCCAGCAGAGCAAGGCAATACCACTGGGCTGAGGGGTCAAAGTGTGAAGTTGCCGAAGAAACTAGAGTTTGTGGAGCTGAATATTGTAGACAAGGAAGCTGCATAGAAAAAGAGCTCACCAATCGACATAAGGATCATCTATTATCTAGATATCTGAATATGTTACAAACTTTGCTCTAAATATTTAGCAGGTCTTCAGGACAAGCATTCAGATGCCTCTCGTTTTCCCGTTTCCGGTGGCCGCCAGTATTCCTTGTCCCGCAGCTGCATCACTCCCACCACAGACACGGTCAGTACTGCTGTATTTTGTTTTGTTTTTTAATAAGAAACAAATTAACTCAAAATGACTGAGAAACAAGTTTTAACATTTTAGCCAATGAAATGCCAAGAAAATGCAAATTCCAGAATCTGAAAAGTATACTGGCGCCTCATGGACTGTCTCAAAGAGGAAAGCGGCTATGTTTCCTCAGTCATTTCTTAAGGACAAAAATGAGCTCTGACTTTTACTCACACCTGGAGGTAAAGGTCTGTAAGTCACATCTCCAAGCCAGCAACTGCCATAAAAGAATAATAAAATAGGGGTTGCCCTTTAACATGATTTCATACCTACTCTCAAGCCCCTCAAAATTAACAGTAAAGGATGAAAAATATAATTCCACAAGAACATGGAGAAGTGGAAGATACAGACAGCGCAGGAGAGACGTCAGAACTATCGCAGAAGGTAGAAAACACACTCACGGCACAGTGCGCGCTACAGCTCAGCAGCCAAAGTGCCGCGGAGACGGACAGGGCGGCGCAGCCAAGAGCAGCGGCAAAGGCAGCCGGGCCGCGGGCAGGAGCAGCCTTACGGGCCGCGGGCAGGCCTCAACGGCGACTGGCCGAAAGTCTGTTTGGTTTTCCACACCACCTTACGGAGAAACCCGAACCAACTTTTCGGCCAACCTGACGGTAACAAGATCAAGTAGACAGCTAAAATCAATAAACGAACAGAAGCAGCTTCTTTGGACACAGGAAGGAAATGAGAGGAAACGCACAGAGAGGACACGCAGCCCCCCTGGAAGGGACAGGATCTGCAGAAGAGTGGAGTGCTGCAGGAAACGCCGCACTCAGTCTAAGCTTTTAAACTGTGTGAGTTTTAACCCTACATATTTTGGACTGATGAAAATTCAGATTGCTTTTGTAAAGTTCAATAAGGCTCAAAATAAGTTCAGTAAGTTTATCAAATACGTCTTTTTTCAAATGTCACACTTTATTCAAAAGGGCTCCAGTTTTCTCAAAAGATCAATACTGTCATTTTCTGACAGTCAGTCTCCTCTGAGTATTACTGTTGAAGGTTGATGTGTATGAATCACTGGCACACGGCCCTAGAAAGAACCTTTATCTTACGGTTCTTGATTAAAGGATTATCACTTTACTTCTACATTTCTTCCACATATTAATCAATTTGCGAAAATCTTCCCACTACAAACCTCCACTTGCTCACCCTCTGACATGATATTTGAGGAGACGTAAAACATAGTCCAGGAGACTGGAAAGAGAGTGGAATTTGAAGCCAGATAGACTTAACTTTGAACTCTTGTTTTCTAACTTTCTAGCTTAAATATATTTTTAAATTTCTCCAACCTACATTTTCTCATCTATAAAATGATAGCAATTCCATTATTGTATAAAATAACGCACATAAACATCTTGTAGTATGCATAGCATGCAGTAGGTATTCAATAAATGATGGATATTTTAATACATCCATTACATGATGGATTTCTATGGTATCTTAATCAGAATTTTATAATCCGAGTGCCCATAAATTCACAGGCCTACAAAACAAGGCCACGTATCCTTTTAAAGTTTAAATTATCAGCATCCGACTGTCCACAAGCTTTATTAACCAAAAAATGGTACCCCCTAAATGTCCCCAGTTATTTTAGGTCATCCAAAGAGCCTTGACAATTTTCCAGAAACCGTCACTCCACACTGCTCCTCAACGTCCTGCTGTGAGGCTCCTGAGAAACCTCCAGACCAGCTCCAGCACCACCCGTGACCTTCAGGGCCTGAGGGAAGATTCCGGCAGGCAACCAGATGAGAGCGCCAGAGGGAAAGGTCCTCCACGTCAGACTACAGACAAGATCTGTGAGACTTATCTGGGGGCGGGGATAATTTAAGTTAAAGAACTGAGATTCTCCTTTTTTTTTTTTAATGAGGCAGGTTTTTAGTCTCTGTATGGGAATTACTGCAGCTAGTTTATCTGCCTCTGGTAAAAAGAGCTGAAGCCATTCTAAATGCTTAAGATTCAAGTAGTGGGCATGTTCAGAATCAAAAAATTTTCTTGAATCAAAGTAACTTTGTACCCATTTGAAAAATACAGTAAATCTTCATCATTTGCAGATTCTGCATCTGCAAATTTGCCCACTTGCTTACAATTTATTGGTAGCCCCCAAATCCATCCATACAGTGCTTTCAAGGTAATTCTCCAACATGGAGACGCTGAGAGTGGTGAAAAATACGTCGGTGCACTTTCCCAGTGGAAGGCAGAGAGACANAATCTAGACAGCATATTCAAAAACAGAGACTACTTTGCCAACAAAGGTCCATTTAGTCAAAGCTATGGTTTTTCCAGTAGTCATGTATGGATGTAAGAATTGGACTATAGAGAAAGCTGAGTGCCGAAGAATTGATGCCTGTGAACTCTGGTGTTGGAGGAGACTATTGGGAGTCCTTGAGCAGCAAGGAGTTCCAACCAGTGCATCCTAAAGGAATTCAGCCCTGATTATTCATTGGAAGGACTGATGCTGAAGCTGAAACTCCAATACTTTGGCCATCTGACTCCTGGGAAAAGACTCTGTTGCTGGGAAAAATCGAAGGTGGGAGGAGAAGGAGACGACAGAGGATGAGGTCACCAACTCAATAGACATGAGTTTGAATAACCTCAGGGAGTTGGTGATGGACAGGGGAGCCTGAGGTGCTACAGTCCATGGGGTCACAAAGAATTGGACACGGCTGAGCAAATGAACTGAACAACTGAATCCTCTAGTTCAAAGGAACTGTCTAAGGGATAAAAGTCCCCCATGAAAGAACCTTTGTAATCCTAGGCTCTACTTTGGAAAGCCCTAAACAAATGTTTCTGGTGGAAAAGAGGGGGCATATTTTCACAGCAAGGGGAAAGAGATTTCCCAAATAGAGTACTCTGACAATTAAGTCCCAAAGATGATGGAGCCCTAGCTAAGAAATGATGACATTTCTGGCCTTTGGCCTGTGACTCAGGGAGGAACCAGAGTGTGGTTAGGGTTGTGACCAAGGCCTAGATAATCTTTATCCCTTGCCTGGACAATGGGAATTCTTGGTCTAGGGCTGGTTTCACTGTGTGTTACTGTTGTTTGGGAATGTATGCAGCAGCATGACATGGGCACCAAATCAAGAACTGGCCCAGGGCAGGCAAGCCGGTGAACACATTTCAGCATGACTCCTCTCCATGACTCCTAAAGGCTTTGCCCACTTGGGCGGAAGATGAGAACCAGAAGGCCAAGCCAGATCCGATAGTGTTTTCTCTGGCAAGATACGTAAGTAAACTGTCACCAAAGATGAGCACTCATTTTCTTGTAAAGGGTTGGGGAAGAATATACTAGGACACAGTTTGTCCAAATTACTTCATAAGGGTTCATGTAGTGCAGTCACTGCAAGTATTATTGGAGAATTTTTCAGCTGGATCTGTGCCAAATATTTTGTATCAAAAGGGTTCAGAAATGCTGTTTTTCATAGCTCAGTTGTACAGGATGGCACATTTACAGGAAAACATCACTTAAAATCTATGAAATGATAAAAAGTTTCCCTGAGCTATTTAAAAGGGAGATTTTGTTTCCTAAATTTGTGCAGTAAAGTGAATCTGGCTATTTTGCTAAATAGAGAGCTTAGGTTACATTATGAAATAGATAAACCTAGTGTATAATGAATGTGTTAGTTTTGTGATGATAATAAATTCCTCTTATGTCCTTAGAAAGTTTCTCCTCTCGCCACTGGTTTGATCACTCTCCTTATAATCTCCTCCATGCTATTAATCTATTTAGCATCTTCAGTTCAGTTCAGTTGCTCANCCCAGGAGCACCGCTCTGCCGCGTGGCTCACAGTGTCGGGTTTTATGAACCAATGAAGAATCCTTGTTAAGTCATTTCTTATTTCTTAATTGATAAAAACCTCTAGCTTAAAAAAAAAAGAAAACCTTTTTATTTTATAATGGGGTATCATGTCATGCTCAGTTGCTCAGTCATGTCCAACTTTGCGACCCCATGAAATGCAGCCCGCCAGCTTCCCCTGTCCATGGGATCTTCAGGCAAGAATACTGGAGTGGGTTGCCATTTCCTCCTCCAGGGGATCTTCCTGACCCAGGATCAAACCCATGTCTCCTACATTGGCAGGCAGATTCTTTACCACTGAGCACCTGGGGAGCCCTGAATTGGTATATAGCCAATTAATATGATAGTTTCAGGTGAACACAGAAGGGACTCATCCATACGTATACATGTATCCATTCTCCTCCAATCCCCCCCATCCAGGCTGCCGCATAACACCGAACAGAGCTCCATGTGCTATACTACAGTAGGTCCTTTCTGGTTATCTGTTTTAAATACAGCGGTTTGTACGCGTGTGGCTTTTTTTTAAGTCAAAATCTTTCTTTTTCATACTTCTGATGCTAGATTCAGCTTTGTCTTCTGGGAAAGCTTCAAAATTTAGATATTTTGATGTTCAGAGATTTTCTGAAGAATAAAGTTTAAACTAATTACATTAACAAAACTGAAAAAAAAAATATTTTTTTTCTGCATTCCTTCACTTACACATCCCTGAGTCAGTGCTGTGGTCTTTGACAAACAACACTTACTTAGAGTAGATCTGGGTTCTGGATTCTGGAACTATTACTTTGCCTTATATAACTGTTCTAGGAACTAGGGATTGGCTCATTTCACAATTTGTTGTGTCTGCCTAAAGCCAACACTTTCTGATGTGCATTTGGTCTCTTAAAAAAAAAAAAAAAGGCAGCTCATAAAACAAACATTTGGCATTAAACAAATACAATTTCTGAGACTCTGAAGGATCTAACCCATTGCAGGAAGAAAGAGTCCAGCCTGCAGCTTTTTAAAGAAACCCAGCTCTGCCCAGAACTGAGAAATGACTCCCCCTGAGACTGAGCAGAACATTAAGTTAAACAGAATGGACTTTGCACGTAAATGTCTCTGGCATTCTACAACACAAGGGCAACAGAATTTGATTTTGGACTTTATTTCCTTTGCGCTTTTTCTTAAACTTGAATTGATGAGCTGGTTCTTTTCTGCCTGCTCTCCAGATCTCTCTGTATGCGTCTTGCCCCGGAGGCGGTGCAGGCGCCTGGCCCGCTGACTCTCCCCTGAACTCGCCCCGGGAGCACCGGCAGGACAAGAGGGAACCTAGGGCACGCGTTTATCCCGTCTCTCCCAGGTCGCCGCGAGTTCCTTTTCTCCCTGTGTGTAAGGTGGTCCTCTCCAGGCAACTCCTTTCTCCAGAATCTGAGGCTCCCCTGCTCCGCGGGTCCCTTCAGGCCCAGGGTGGTATCAAGTACCCCCTCCTGATAACCCCAGGATGCTCTTCATCCTTCTTCTCTTCGGACGCCTTGTCTCCACTGCGGTCAACAGTTCTTTTATTAAACCCTTCTCTACTGCCCAGCGGGAGCTGCCATCTGCTTCCTACTAGAAGTTAATGGATACAGCCTGGAAGGGAATTCAGTGGACAAGTTACATTTCTCCCTGGGAATCTGATAATAAGAAGAGGATTGTATTTTATGGTTTTTCATTTGCTCTCTTTGAAGAACCTCTGATCACCCCTTCTGGATATGTGGTTGGATACATTTGGGATGTGAAGTAACATATATGTGAACTTCAGCCTTCAATGCAGAGAAGCCTTGGAGGAGGTAATTTAATTGGCTGTTGGCTTGTCCTAGAACCGTTTAAGTGTAAAATCTATACTGCCTACAAGTGGTCCCAGTGGGCACTCAAGGGCGCAGTAACCAGTATTCGCGGAGCAGCCTCAGGAGAAGGGTCATCCTGAGACGCCCGCTCCCCTTTCCAGCTGACAGGCCTATAACTCTTGCTGACCAAAGACTTAACAGTAAAGATGGTAAAGAATCTGCCTGCAGTGCAGAAGACCCAGGTTCAATCCCTGGGTCAGGAAGATCCCCTGAAGACGGGAACGGCAACCACTCCAGTACTCTTGCCTGGAGAATCTCGTGGACAGAGGAGCCAGGTGGGCTACAATCCATGGGGTCGCACAGTCAGACACGACTGAATGACTAACACTTTCACTCCCCAATGGATTAAGGTGCAGAAGCTTAGGCAGTTCTCATGGTGAGAGAAGTTCACTGGCCACTCCCAATGTTCCCCTGGATGCAGAGGGAACCTCATCAGTGAAATGCTGCTGGCCTCAGTTCCCCAGTTCCCGACCCCCTAAATGACGTCACGTGACTGGTGCATCCACAAGAAAGTGGGTATGAACCCCTTCCTCCGGGTTATGCGTTCTACCAGGAAGCCTCTGCCGACAGTGAGCAGGCAGTCCGTTCAGCTCCAGCCACAGATTCCCACCCTTTGGTTTGTGCTGTGTGTGCAGAAGGCTGCCTTAATCCAGACAGTTACGACTTGGTGAGGAAACTGATCTAATTCCAGAATTCAGTAGGAAGAAACACATTTGTATACAAACACAGGCCATGAGAGATAATATTTGGACTTCCATCTGCCCTGCTCCTTGGAGAACAGAGGTAGCATTTATTTGTCATCCTCCATGACCCCCCCAAAATTAAAAGTTTTTCAGACCAAATTCCGTATTTTGTTAACCTGATTTCTTGGCATTTATACTATGTAAAAACTAATAAAGTTAATATCATTAACCTACCATCAAAGGCTGGCTTTCCCCAGGGGCTCAGTGGTAAAGAATTCTCCCGCCAATGTATGAGATGCAGGTTTGATCCCTGGGTTGGGAAAATCCTCTAGAAGAGGGCTCAGAAACCCACCCCAATATTCTTGCCTTTATTTTTTTCTATATTTTTTATTTAATACTTTATTCTATTTTACTACTGTATTGGTTTTGCCATACATTGACATGAATCAGCCACAGGTGTACATGATCTCCCCATGCCGAAGCCCCCTCCCACCTCCCACCCCACACCGTCTCCCCATATCATTCTGTACAGCAGCCCCAAGCATCCTGTATCCTGTATTGAATATAGACTGGCACTTCATTTCTTATATGATAGTATACATGTTTCAGTGCCATTCTCCCAAAACATCCCACCCTCTCCCTCTCCCTCAGAAGCCAAAAGTCCGTTCTATACCTCTGTGTCTCTTATGTTGTCTCACTTACAGGGTCATCATTACTATCTTTCTAAATTCCATATATATGTGTCAGTATACTGTATTGGTGTTATTCTTTCTGGCT
>SJYW01046708.1:136648-152170 GCA_006410735.1 Raphicerus campestris | reverse complement strand
ATTCTTTTTAAGGGCTGAGTAATACTCCATTGTGTATATGTACCACAGCTTTCTTATCCATTCATCTGCTGATGGACATCTAGGTTGTTTCCATGTCCTGGCAATTATAAACAATGCTGCAATGAACATTGGGGTACATGCGTCTCTTTCAATTCGGGTTTCCTCAGTGTGTATGCCCAGCAGTGGGATTGCTGGGTCATAAGGCAGTTCTGTTTGCAATTTTTTAAAGAATCTCCACACTGTTTTTCATAGTGGCTGTACTAGTTTGCATTCCCACCAACAGTGTAAGAGGGTTCCCTTTTCTCCATATCCTCTCCAGCATTTATTGCTTGTAGATTTTTGGATCGCAGCCATTCTGACTGGTGTGAAGTGGTACCTCATTGTGGTCTTGATTTGCATTCCTCTGATAATGAGTGATGTTGAGCATCTTTTCATATGTTTGGAGGAGGTAATTTAATTGGCTATTGGTTTGTCCTAGAACGACAGAGGAGCCTGGTGGGCTACAGTCCATAATAGCATGGAAGAGTTGGATACAACTGAAGTGACTTGGCAGGCATGCACCATCAAAGAAGAAGTTGTGATTTCATTATTTGTTTCACAGAAAGGTAAATGCTATAATTCCCAGCAGAAACACAAAGCATTAAATTATATAGCAATCAAGGAAAAACCAAAAATAATATATCTCCCATTGTTTGGAAGATTTCAATTTATTAAGCCAAAATGAGCATGTAATTCTTGAAAAAAACACCTTGAAAATTGAATTAAAATAAATGGTGGAATTTTTCACTTAGTGTTACCTCTCCTGAGTCTTCCATCATTTTCTGTTCAGATAAACTACCAGCTTTGTTTCTTCTTCTTTGTCCTCCGTGTGGAGAATAAAGGTCAAAATCTGGGTGCGCATCTCTGTGGTAACTGTGACTGCTGGTGAGGGCATCAGGGAAAGAGCAGCTGACACCAAGTCAGTTCGAATGACAGAAAAAAGTGTTGCACTGATAAGAGAGTCAGACCTTCCTTGTTTTGTGTCATGTCTGATAGCCAGTGGAGCACGCAGGGTAAGTGCTGGTTGACAAAGATAGGCTATTATGTGAACACTATCAGTGCTCAAACGAGGAAGATTGCTGCTTGGGAGGAATATTTCTGGGTTAAACAATTGAAGAGCTGCCAGAGCAGGGCACTGGAGGGTCATCAACAGCCCTGTGGAGAAAAAGACAAGGCTGGTGGGAAATTTCCCAACACGAGTCCCAGCACTGGTACTGGTGATTCTGCGACATGTCTCTCTGGTGGTGGATTTCACTTCCTGAACAAACCCTTTCTTCAGCAAGGTTTGAGCCAGTCTGCGCTTGATACCAAGAACACAAGACTGACTTGTCCCAGAAGGGACAGGAAGCCCCAGCGCAAGCAGTGCGGACCAGAAGGAGAACGCTCTGAGTACACCGAGAGGACCCAGCTCTGCCAGGAGAACCCGGAGATTCCTGGGGAGTTGTTCTACACATAAACTACGTCTTACAAGGAAAGATGACTCATTGGAAAAGACCCTGATGCTGGGAAAGACTGAAAGCAAAAGGAGAAGGGGCAGCAGAGGATGAGGTTATACTGTATCGCCAACTCAATGGACGTGAATATGAGCAAACTCTGGGAGATGGTGAAGACCAGGGGAGCCTGGCATGCTGCATGCAGTCCATGGGGTCTCGAAGAGTCACACACAACTTAGAGACTGAAAGAGAACAACACGGAAAAAACAATGTTTGAGGAAGGAAGGGGTATTTCACGAACGAGGAGTGTTTTGCATTACTGTATCACCCCGCACTCAACCATAAACTTTCATCCAACATCAGCTCAGTGTCAGGAACTTTGCCAGGCAAAGAAAATATCTGCTCTCAAGGAACAGTCAAGTTGAGGATACAAAACGCATTTGCTGCTGCTAAGTCACTTCAGTCGTGTCCGACTCTGTGCGACCCCACCGACGGCAGCCCACCAGGCTCCCCCGTCCCTGGGATTCTCCAGGCAAGAACACTGGAGTGGGTGCCATTTCCTTCTCCAATGCATGAAAGTGAAAAGTGAAAGTGAAGTCGCTCAGTTGTGTCCGACTCGTAGCGACCCCATGGACTGCAGCCCACCAGGCTCCCCTACCCACGGGGTTTTCCAGGCAAGAGGACTGGAGTGGGTGCCATTGCCTTCTCCGACAAAACATATTCATGAAGCGTCAGACAACACCATAAAGCAACAGGCACTACACAGCAGGCCAGTCAGTCGGCCAGTTCGGCCGCTCAGGCGTGTCCAGCTCTCTGTGACCCCATGGGCTGCAGCACACCAGGCCTCCCTGTCCTTCACCAACTCCCAGAGCTTGCTCAAACTCATGTCCATCATGTCAGTGATGCCATCCAACGATCTCATCCTCTGTCGTCCCCTTGTCCTCCTGCCTTCAATCTTTCCCAGCATCAGGGTCTTTTCCGATGAGTCAGTTCTTCCCATCAGGTGGCTAAAGTATTGGAGTTTCAGCTTCAGCATCAGCCCTTCCAATGAGTATTCAGGACTGATTTCCTTTAGGATGGACTGGTTGGATCTCCTTGCTGTCCAAGGAACTCTAAAGAGTCTTCACCAATACCACAGTTCAAAAGTATGTAACAGGCAATAATGAAGAAAGCCACATATGCCAGTTTTAGGGAAATATACCAATATCAGGCTAGTAGAATTATTTTAATAAGAGAATAGAACCAAACCAACATCCTTGAGTACTGGTATGGTTTTACCAGGAAAAAAAAAAAAAAGGAGTTTTCCTGTGTCAATCATACAAAAAGAGGTTAAACCAGAGAGCTGGGATGGGAAGAGGGTGGTAGAGAACTTGCGTATGAGAGGCACTGGTCTTTCTGGGAAGGGGCATCTGATGTACAAAGATGACTGAGAATTCTGGAGTGGTTCTAACAGTGAGGCTTGAGTTGTCCCTGGTCAGAGGACACAGGCTGAGAGCTAGGCAAAGAATGAGGCTGTAAGTGATCAGAGGTGTGAGCAGAGCTTTAGGCAATGATGTTGGGAATTCTCTAACTTAAACCTCCCTACTCTTTTTTCTTCTACCATGGTGCACCAAAAAAACCTAAGCAAGAATTACCAGGGTCTCAGTTGGGTTGAAGATCATTTAAAAAGACCTAGTACAAGCACTGTGGGAAAGAATGACAGGAATGAGGGTAGTTCTTCCCCATCCTGGAGAGGATCAGGAGGGGTAAGGCAGGGAGCCAGGGGGCTGGGCGACACAGGAGCTCCAGGTGGAGCAGCTATCTCCTAAGTTATCAGTGCCAGGAAGGCAGAAGACAGCTGAGGGTCAAGCTCTGCTCATGAGGAAGACTGAGCAGAAGAGCCCGGGGCGTCTGGGTCTGAAGAGTCGGGAAGCCGTGCGCTTGGAAGGGCCAGAGACAGCTAAGGTTCACTGTGCGCCGGTGTGCTTAGCCGCTCAGCCGCGTCTGACTCTAAAGGTTCACTTTAATGAATCTCATTTTCTGTCACATAAATTTATGGGAGATTTGCCATGCCAATTTGCATATAACTGATAACTGAGGGCTGCACTGTTCAGAAGGTAACCGTCCGTCTCTTTGCCCAGGTCAGTCCCGATTTATGCCAGTTGTCCCAGCGTAATTATCAGTGGTACGCACTTTCACTATCAGAAGACTCCCAGCTTGAATAGTAAGTCATGCAACTTCTCTAACTGAGCACAGCATCGATGACAAAGAAAAGAAACACGCCGCTTCAGAAGAGCAGACATCACTGAAGAATGGAGATTGGTTCTGAAATGCGTTGAAGCAAAAGAGAGCTGAAATAAAGGAAAAAATGTAATGATTTTCGGAAAAACAAGTGGCATGTGAAAATAAAGTCAAATCTGCCAATTTTGCTGATACAATGTACTGAATTCTTTCCACGTGTCACATATGGTTTTCTGCGATTTTTATGTAAGAACATTTTACTCCCCATAATAACCCTACATAGTAGATACTGTTATTAGTTCTCTTTTAGTGAGACACAGGTAGTTTAATTAATTTACCCAAGCTATATANAACTGAAAACCCCGGAAACTGTACATAAAACAAACATAAGACTCTGAAAAGTGGAGAGAAGGCAGACCAGCCAGGTACACGGTGACAGAGGAAACACAGGGTAATGGGCTAGGCTGTGTTCTCTTTTAAGCCCACATACCCCAGGTTTGGAGGTGGAGAACTGGCAGCTCAGAAATGCCAACAGGCGCACACAAACAAAGCCCAGACAGAAGCCACACATCCCTGGGGACCTGAGAGGGACAAGCACACGGGGAAAGGAGCGGGGAGCAAGAGTCGGGGGAGAGGCTTGTTAGTAGCAGCCGCTGGGCGCCTTTTCTCCTCCTTTCAGTCCCGCGCACCTACCGCTCCCCCCGCCCCAGACTAGGGTAGTTTGCGCTTCAGATCCGCCTGCTGCACTTCCAGGCCGCCACCACCCGCGGACTCCACCACCACCAGACAGGAATCAGACCGTCCCACGAAATCTGGGAACAGGAATGAAGGAAACGAGAAACAGAGTGAGATGCCAAATGAACCTCTTAACTTCCAATAAATTCTCAAAGTGTCAGCGAGNTCCTGAGAAAAGGCCACGAGGTCTTACACCATGAAATCTGGGAACAGGAATGAAGGAAATGAGAAACAGAGTGAGATGCCAAATGAACCTCTTAACTTCCAATAAATTCTCAAAGTGTCAGCGAAGAAGGAAAGAGACAGGAAGCTCTACCAAAATGGTATGGAAATTCATACGTCAGTACACATCATGAACACTCATTGAGAGCTGCAAACTCTTTACTACCACATTCAATTAAATGGGGAAGATTTTTATGGACGACGTGAACACGAGAGAATCAGCTGAAGGAAGGAGAATTCAGAGAGTTACTGGGATGTAAGAAAGAAACTTAGGAAAAACTACAAAGGTGTCAACATAATAACTGAACCAAAAAGGAAATTTAGTATACAACTACTGTTATATAAATATATTAAAATATATAATAAAGTTTCATTTTTAAGGTCCAAATCAGTGTTGAAACTGAGCATGCTAGGAAGCAGCTGAAATCTTAAAATGAGCATTTTACATATAAATCCATTAGTGTTGTATGCAATATACTAATGAATTACTCTAGGCTTTTTGAATTCCCAATAAATACTTTTGGATAAAATTTTCTAATGTTAAAAGCAAACTGTATATATCAGAAACCATATCAAGTGACGTGCATAAAACATATTTAATATATATCCAAATACCTTCTGTTTTGCTATCCAGTGATTCCTTTTAAAGCTACTTATAATTTTTTGCTCGGTATGTAAAACTGTGAAATGCTCAGTATTACCACAAGGTGGCTCTTCTTATATTCTAAATTAACTGTATCATGTAAGTAGCACTGAAAAGACAGTTTCCATAGAGAATATATTATCTCTTATATGTTCTTTTAAAATGAATACTATTGAAATAAAGCCAGTCTGGGAAAGGAGAAAAATATATACAACTACATGCTCTTTCAATGATTTTGGTATGTTCATGGTGGAGCAGAGAGGGCAACTGACTTGAAAATCCATGAGTTAACCTTTTTTCACTTGTATATTTCCAAGAGTATAGTTCCAATTCAATGTTGGGTATAGGATATGAAATGTCAGATATGAAATAATTTACTTAAGGAATGTCTTAACTAACATTCGAGAGAAGCCCAAATTATCAATACAAAACATTCATCCATTCAACAATTATATATTGGTTCTGACTACATTCCAGACTCTGCGACAGTCAACATAACAGAATGGTTCAGAACACAGACCCCGGAGCCAAACTGTCCAGGCTCCTCGAGTAGTCTCCCCGCCGTTACTATCTGTGTCTTAGAAATACTTAACTTATTGTACCTATATTTACTCACATATGAAATGGGCCCAGTAATACAAGCTATATAAGCTTCCCATTAGCTCAGACAGTAAAGAATCTGCAAGCAATACAGGAGACCCAGATTTGATCCCTGAGTTGGAAAGATCCTCTGGAGAAGGAAATGGCAAACCCCTCCAGTATTCCTGCCTGGAGAATCCTATGAACAGAAGAGCCTGGCAGGCTACAACCCATGGGGTGCAAGAGTCAGACACGACTTAGCTACTAAACCACCACTCACCAATACAAGGTTATCATGAGAATCAAATACTCAACATAAGTATAAAAGAGCACTTTCTAAGTTTAAGTACTTAAGTATTAGCTATAAAATTAGGTACTGTAGTTAATTTAAATCACATCAGCAAATTCCTTGACACTCCTCCCATCAGAATTCTTATCTTCTTTTCTTTAGGTATGCTGCTGCTGCTGCTGAGTCGCTCCAGTCGTGTCCGACTCTGTGTGACCCCATAGATGGCAGCCCACCAGGCCCCCCCATACCTGGGATTCTCCAGGCAAGAACACTGGAGTGGGTGCCATTTCCTTCTCCAATGCATAGAAGTGAAAAGTGAAAGTAAAGTCACTCAGTCGTGTCCAACTCTTCGTGCCCCCATGGACTGCAGCCCACCAGGCTCCTCTGTCCATGGGATTCTCCAGGCAAGAGTACCGGAGTAGGGTGCCATTGCCTTCTCCACCTTAGGTATGAGCAAGCCTTAATAAGGTGTTCCCGACAAGCAGAAATGCAAGGTTAGTTTAAAAAAGCAATACAACCTCAGCATGGTCCACTCTTTCTTAGGATGCTCACCCTTGGAAGCCAGATGCCATACTGTCAGGAAACAAGGAACAAGACACAAGGAAAGTCCGGGGTGGGGTGTCCTGGGCAAGAGCCCCAACTAAGGCTCCAGGCAACAGTGAGCATCAGCTGGCAGGCGTGCGTGAAGGAGCCCACAGTGACCCCAGCCCCACCTGCGAGCCGCCTCGGGAGAACAGAGCCAGCTTGCCTTTCCCAGGCCGCGCCTGCTTGCTCCACAGAGGCATGAGCAAAATAAACGAGCAAAATAAACGCTATCGCTTTAAGCCGCTACACGGGCGTGTTTAGTCACTAACAGATAACCAGGACAGGCACTGAACCTGTAAATAAGAAGACGCAGTTTCTTCCTTCAAAAAGGACTACAGCAAGCACACAGGGACAGTGTGACCTACTAGGAAAAGGTGTGGACTTTGGAGTCCGATAGTCCAGAGTCTTAATCCCGTTTAGTGGCAAACACCTCCCTGAGCTCTGCTTCTTCACCTGGAAAATCAAGGTAAATAATAACCCTTGCCTTCAAAGGACTGCTCTGTACCCTGGCAAATCACCTCCCTGCCTTGAGTCTTACCTCTCTATTGCTTCCAGATGCCAGAGACAGAGGAACCTGTCTGAAATGCAAATGTGATCCTGAGACGGTCTCTCTGTCTTCCCACCGCCCACTCCCAAGAGGAAACTTCTCTGTTTCTCAGCCTTGCTTTCAGGGCCCTCTGTGACCTGGTCCTCCACCTTCTTGGCCTCATCGTGAACCTTCCCTGACTCTATGCTTTGAGATACTTGTTCTCTGAATGTTCTCTTCTTGCATTTCCTTTTGAAATCCACACAATTGCCTGTCCAGTCTCTGTGTGGTGTCCCAGACACAGAAACATGAGCCTTGAGTCCAGAATTCGGAAGGACAGCATAGACCTTAACTGTGACCTTCTTAGAGAGGGTAGACCTTAACCATGACCTTCTTAGAGAGGGTAGAGCTTAACTGTGACCTTCTTAGAGAGGGTAGAGCTTAACTGTGACCTTCTTAGAGAGGGTAGATCTTAACTGTGACCTTCTTAGAGAGGGTAGACCGTAACTGTGACCTTCTTAGAGAGGGTAGATCTTAACTGTGACCTTCTTAGAGAGGGTAGATCTTAACTGTGACCTTCTTAGAGAGGGTAGATCTTAACTGTGACCTTCTTAGAGAGGGTAGATCTTAACTGTGACCTTCTTAGAGAGGGTAGATCTTAACTGTGACCTTCTTAGAGAGGGTAGATCTTAACTGTGACCTTCTTAGAGAGGGTAGATCTTAACTGTGACCTTCTTAGAGAGGGTAGATCTTAACTGTGACCTTCTTAGAGAGGGTAGATCTTAACTGTGACCTTCTTAGAGAGGGTAGATCTTAACTGTGACCTTCTTAGAGAGGGTAGATCTTAACTGTGACCTTCTTAGAGAGGGTAGATCTTAACTGTGACCTTCTTAGAGAGGGTAGATCTTAACTGTGACCTTCTTAGAGAGGGTAGATCTTAACTGTGACCTTCTTAGAGAGGGTAGATCTTAACTGTGACCTTCTTAGAGAGGGTAGATCTTAACTGTGACCTTCTTAGAGAGGGTAGATCTTAACTGTGACCTTCTTAGAGAGGGTAGATCTTAACTGTGACCTTCTTAGAGAGGGTAGATCTTAACTGTGACCTTCTTAGAGAGGGTAGATCTTAACTGTGACCTTCTTAGAGAGGGTAGATCTTAACTGTGACCTTCTTAGAGAGGGTAGATCTTAACTGTGACCTTCTTAGAGAGGGTAGATCTTAACTGTGACCTTCTTAGAGAGGGTAGATCTTAACTGTGACCTTCTTAGAGAGGGTAGATCTTAACTGTGACCTTCTTAGAGAGGGTAGATCTTAACTGTGACCTTCTTAGAGAGGGTAGATCTTAACTGTGACCTTCTTAGAGAGGGTAGATCTTAACTGTGACCTTCTTAGAGAGGGTAGATCTTAACTGTGACCTTCTTAGAGAGGGTAGATCTTAACTGTGACCTTCTTAGAGAGGGTAGATCTTAACTGTGACCTTCTTAGAGAGGGTAGATCTTAACTGTGACCTTCTTAGAGAGGGTAGATCTTAACTGTGACCTTCTTAGAGAGGGTAGACCTTAACTGTGACCTTCTTAGAGAGGGTAGATCTTAACTGTGACCTTCTTAGAGAGGGTAGACCTTAACTGTGACCTTCTTAGAGAGGGTAGATCTTAACTGTGACCTTCTTAGAGAGGGTAGAGCTTAACTGTGACCTTCTTAGAGAGGGGACCAAGAACTTTCACACAGAATTTCTCAGAATGCTACCTAGGCATCGCCTTTACGCAGCTTTCTTTCCCCTGAAGGTTTTCCGTGGCCTTTGAAGCTGGCAAAGATCTTTTCCCCCATGTGGCTCCCTTACAGTCAGGTAGCTCCCCCTCCATCCCACCCCACCGCCACCATGTAGCACTCTTGGTCCCCATTCTTCCACTCAAGCCCACTAGCTAAGGTAATCCATCCTAGGATGGCCTAGGACAGCCAGACAAGCCAGCAGTTCAGCCCCTTAGGATTCTCTCACATCCTCAGAGAGGAAGTACATGTGAAGCTTCCTGGGAACGGCAGTCACAACTACCCTCTTTGTTGCTGTGATTATTTTTGAAAAATGAGGCTATTTCCATATTGCATGAAAGGCCTAAGCAGCAAGACTGACTCCTCTAAGGTCTAGGGTGCACAGAAAATTGTACAAATTCATATACTCACAATACTTTGCCCCTAAGACACTTGACTCTACCACGCTGTTCTTCACTACCCGACCTTAGAAAGTGCTGTCCTGCCTAGAATGTCTTCCTCCCTCCCTTCCAATCCCCACCCCCTTCTCCTGCCTGACTTTTCATAATCCTTCAGGTCTGACCTTACTAATAGGTGGTGTTTCCTCCAGGAAGTCCTCTCTGATGGCCCACCTGCAGCCTGGGTTGGCNCTCTGCTCATAGTTAACTCCTATTCATTGCATATGATAAGTACTTAATAAATGGCTGGTAAATTAATTAATGAATTAATTCATCTAGAGGAAACAGACCATAAAAGAGATAAAAGTCATTACATGAAGGGACTCATGGACCTACTCAAAAATTTAGATTTTATTCTCTAAACCACGAGTGGAAAATGTGTAAATCTAGAAGAATATTACAGGAAATGTGCACCAGTAAGATGAGCCAGGTATTTTTAAAAGTACTTATTATGGAGACTATACCCAAAGTAGCTGCCTTATTTGGGTACCATACACGGTCAGTACGTGGATGTCCAATACACGTCCTGGCCCTTATGCTGTACACTGGATGAAAGTGGAAGTGTTAGCTGCTCAGTCATTTCCGACTCTGCAGCCCCGTGGACTGAAGCCCCCAGACTTCTCTGCCCATGGGACNCAATACACGTCCTGGCCCTTATGCAGGACACTGGATGAAAGTGGAAGTGTTAGCTGCTCAATCATTTCTGACTCTGCAGCCCCGTGGACTGAAGCCCCCAGACTTCTCTGCCGATGGGATTCTCCAGGCAAGAATACTGGAGTGGGTTGCTGTTCCCTTCTCCAGGGGATCTTCTCAACCCAGGGATCAAGCCCGAGTCTCCTGAATTGCAGGAGGATTCTTTACTGTCTGAGCCACCAAGGAAGTCCTCACAAATAATGCACTGACTGCCTCCACTCATGTACCAAATACGAGGCACTCACAGAGGCTTGTATAAGTGCATACTTAATTCCATCTGCAGAAAGCAGGAAGGTGTTACTAATGAAGTTATATTTGAGATGGACTTGAGGGATGAGTAGGAGCTCATATCTCTAGTTCCAGCTATATTTAAAGGCCCTTCAATTCACTCAGGCTGCTCCACTCAGAGTTTCACAGCACTCCACACAGTTAGGCACTTTCTCGAGTCTTTTACTTTGCCCAGTGTGCTCTGCCTGGTGGCTCAGACCATAAAGAGTCTGCCCATAATGCAGGAGATCCAGGTTCAATCCCTGGATCAGGACAATCCCCTGGAGAAGCAAATGGCAACCCATCCTGGTATTCATGCCTGGAGAATCCCACGGATGGAGGAGCCTGGCAGGTTGCAGTCCATAGGGTCACAGAGTCGGACACAACTGAGTGACTTCACTTCCATTTTCACTTTTTGCCCTGCCTGCATCCTTTACTTATTCAATTCCTAGCAACACTTTAAGCCCAATGTAGGTCCTCCTCATGCACAAAATCCATAAAGACTTCCCAGGCATCAAATGTTAACTGAGAATGTACCAGCGGCAAGACACTATTGGAAGGATGACAGACATTTAGGACCCAAGTGCAAACGTGCTCAGAAAAGGGCATCTTACTATCCCGGGTAAGAAGCCTACCCATTTGAGAACCAAGAGTTCATGGGCAATGGAACTGATTACAAGCAGATCTTTTAGCTTCTGTTTTCCTTTCAGTTTTTGAGGAAATGAAAGAGTCATTTTAGAGTCTCGGCTCTAAAATGGAGACTTATCTTCAAGATCATTATGGTCTCTTTCAGTTTGAAGACTAACTGTGATTTTGTGAAGCAATTTGGTCTCTGTTATATTTCCAGTAGGATTTCCACACATGCTTTCAAAGTCTTTCTTATGTAATAGGAGTAGAAAATTACAAATCCATGCTAGCAGTATGAAAGGCTCTTCTCTGGGCCATTATAAATGCCATGTAATTCCTAGCCTGGATTTCGGACATCCACAGGTCACAAGTCCACTGTGATAAAGTCGGCTATCATGTTGCTCCATTGCTACTTCAGTCACCTCCTGTCACTCTAAGAACAGACTACCTATAGTTCTTTTTCTGAACTTTTAAAATTTCATGACAGGGAGAAAACAGAGGGCAAGTGGAGTTCAGATCCTGACTATTAAGCTTATAGAAACGCTGCCTATGGAAATCAAGGAATCCATGAAATTATACCAAAGTAATGACCACAGCCATGAAACCACAAGACAATTGCTTCTTGGCAGGAAAGTGATGACAAACCTAGACAGTGTGTAGAAAAGCAGAGACATCACTCTGCCAACAAAGGTCCATATAGCCAAGGATGTGGTCACCCCAGTGGTCATGTATGGTTGACAGCTGTATCGTAAGGAAGGCAGAAAACCAAAGAACTGATGCCTTTGAACTGTGATGCTGGAGAAGACTCTTGAAAGTCCCTTTAACAGCAAGGAGATCAAGCCAGTCAATCTTAAGGGAGCCCAACCCTGAATATTCACTGGAAGGACTGAGGCTGAAGCTAAAGCTCCAGGATTTTGGTCATCTGATGCGAACAGACGACTCACTGGAAAAGTCCCTGATTCTGGGAAAGACTGAGGGCAGAAGAAGAGGGCATCAGAGGAAAAGACAGCTGGACGGCATCACTGATACAATGAACATGAACTTGGGCAAACGCCAGGAGATGGTGAGGGACAGGGAGGCCTGGTGTGCTGCAGTACAAGAAGCCGCAAGGAGTCAGACACAGCTGGGCGACTAAACAACAACAATAACTGGAAAAGAGTCGTTTTACCAAATCACTGGTAAGGGACTGTTTGTATTTTATCAACTTTCACTTTGCGCATTCAGTTTGTCTCATTTCGATGTGCCGTATTAGTTGTACTCTCAGTTATAAGCAAAATAACCAACTGGCTAGATCTAAGTAAAAAGCAAATCTACTGGAAGAACATTAAGGTACTCATGAACTCCAAAAGTAGTAGATAACGGGGAAGAACCAGATCAACTCCAGGGACCTCAGCCATGGGACTTTATGGGTCTTCACACAAAATTTCCTTTATCTGACTTTAGCTCCTGTGACTTCTAGTCTGTATGCTCACCTTCCCACAAGACAGTAGAAGAGAGTATCATTTGGACATAACTGGGTCAAAAGTCCTGTTCAGACACAATCAACTATGACAAAAAAAAACTTGTTATAAGAATAACATATTATGAACATGACCACGAGGACCCATCCTTGTAGAAGAGGGACAAACTTCACAGAAGGGGGAAATGTCGGGATCTAAGAAGCTACCTCAAGAGATGTCTTCCTATTGCACATACTTTATTCTGCTGTGTTTTTTTTTACCTTCATTCTCCCTCCCTCTTAAACCCTCTACCCCTATGTACCAATATCTACATATCTTTGTATAAAATCATACCTTGAGCAGGCTCCATACGTCCTGCTATGTGTATATATTTTATACAAAATTAAAATGATGAAAGGGCAGAAAAATGGTCTTCTGTTACTTTAAAAATTAAAATGAATGCAATTCAATTTGATTGTGTGCACTGTATAAAGGCATCATAGCTCAAATAAAATATTCCATACACAGAGACTAGCCATTAGATGCTATCTGTGTTAATATAACTTTTATTTTGACAATCGCAGATATTCTTTCTTGATTGTTAAGGATGTTCTGGAGCTCAGACGTAAACCCATATGCATACGGCCAATTAATTTACAACAAAGGAGCCAAGAATATTGTTATTGTTGTTTTTCAGTCACTAAGTCATGTCCAACTCTTTGCGACCCCATGGCCTGCAGTACATCAGGCTCTTCTCTCTCCACTATCTCCCAGAGTTCACTCAAATCCACTGAATCAGTGATGCTGTCTAACCATGGACTCCTCTGTCACCCCTTTTCCATTTGCCTTTAGTTTTTCCCAGCATCAGGGTCTCTTCCAGTGAGTCAGCTCTTCACATCAGGTGGCCAGAGAATTAAAGCTTCAGCTTCAGCATCAGTCCTTCCAAAGAATATTCAGGGTTGACTTCCTTTAGAGTTGACTGGTTTGATCTCCTTGCAGTCCAAGGGACTCTCAAGAGTCTTCCCCAGCACAATTCAAAAACATCAGTTCTTCAGTGTTCAGCCTTCTCTATGGTCTAAGTCTTACACCTGTACATGACTACTGGAAAAATCATAGCTTTGACGATGTGGACCTTTATCAGCAAACTGATGTCTCTGCTTTTTAATATGCTATCTAGGTTTGCCATAGCTTTCCTTTCAAGGACAAAGCATCTTTTAATTTCATGGCTGCAGTCACTGTCCACAGTGATTTTGGAGCCTAAGAAAAAAATCTGTCACTGCTTCCACTTTTTCTCCTTCTATTTGCCATGAATTGATGGGATTGAATGCCATGATCTAGTTTTTTTTCATGTTGAGTTTTAAGCTAGCTTTTTCACTCTCCTCTTTCTCTTTCATCAAGAAGCTCTTTAGCTCCTCTTCACTTTCTGCCATTAGAGTAGAATCATCTGCATATCTGAGGCTGTTGATATTTCTTCTGGCAACACTGATTCCAGCTTGTGATTCATCCAGCCCAGAATTTCACATGATGTACACTGCAAAGAAGTTATATCGGTAGGGTGACAATATACAACCCTGACATACTCCTTTCCCAATCTGGAACCAGTCAGTTATTCCATGTCCAATCCTAACTGTTGCTTCTTGACCCACATACAGGTTTCTCAGAAGACAAGCAAGGTGGTCTGGTACTCCCATCTCTTTAAGAATTTTCCAGTTTGTTGTGAACCACACAGTCAAAGGGTTTAACATAGTCAATGAAGCAAAAGTAGATATTTTTCTGGAATTCTCCAGATTTACTACAGTGATTGCTTCACAATGAGTACAAATATTAAGTCATTATGCTGCATACTTGAAACCAGTATAATTTATACTGTTAATTGGAATCTCATTAAAATATTTTAAAGAAATGTTCGGTTCATTTTCTAAAAGTAAAATCTAGACATTCATCTATGATATTCTGATATTCATGCAAATATTCTGGAAGACAAAGAATACATATAGTATGCAGGTCCTGTATGCTCCTTTAAATAATTTGTGAAGGAAGTTCTTCTTGGACAATTCCAATGATCTTTTCTAAATCTTTTTTCTATCCCTAACTGAGGTATGTATATACTTTGCTTCTTGAAGTTTAATATTCCTTTGCTTCCTGGATATTAGATTATAAGATTTTCCATTTTCAAACTTATATTTTGCTGCAGTCTTGACAAGTGAAGGAAATGTTCCAAAGCTCCTATTTCTTTTCCACACCTTTATTAACTTACAGAATTCAAGGATATATCTGCCACCCCTCAGCCAAGGCTGCCAAGTCTATCCTGATAACTACCTCATGTTTTAGTCTACCACCTCTACAGAATTCTTTTTTATTTTTCCATTTTATTTATTTATTCCACTGTAGGAGGAAGCATGTGGGATCTCAGTTTCTCCACCAGGGATGGAAACTTTGTCTTCTGCACTGGAAGCACAGAGTCTTAACTACTCCACTGCCAGGGAAGTCACTCGAATTCTCTTTTTATGTCTCGTTCACACTGAAAGAGCAATATTATCAATCGAAAACCATCAATATGCCACTAGCCAGATTATCTTCCTATGTTCACTTTGAAATTACAAGTATCATGTTTTCCCAGTCTAGGAACTATTCCAGCACCTCAGAACTCATGGAATGATTTTTGTATCAAATTGCTCAATTCTAATAATAAACAGGCCTGCAGACGGGTCTGAATTTTAATATTTGCCTATCAAAGAACCATTTTTCTGATCATCTTCAGGTCTTTAGACATGCACGTCTAATAAGCCTAAGTGTGCTAAGTGGTTTCAATCCTGCCGACTCTGCGACCCCATGGACTGTAGCCCACCAAGCTCCTCTGTCCATGGGATTCTCCAGGCAAGAATACTGGAGCGGGTTGTCATGGCCTCCTCCACGGGACCCAGGGATGGAACCAAGGTCTCCCCACTGGAAGCCCCTAACAGGCCTAATACTATATTATTTGAATCAAAATTTCTCTCGAGATTTAAAAAAAAAAAAAAAAA
>SJYW01046708.1:75431-115357 GCA_006410735.1 Raphicerus campestris | reverse complement strand
CAGCCAAGGCGTAAAAAGCATATCTGAATCTAAATCGTTTATTGTAAACTTGTTTTGTGAATAGTTTCATAGAGTCAACAGGTTAGATTTTGTAGAATTCAGATGGTTTAGTTGAACGTTGTATTTTCTTTTTTCTTCTTTTTCAGTTAAAAGAGATGTTTCCAGGCTTTCGATTAGCCCTTCCACCAAAACGCTGGTTTAGAGATAATTACAATGCGGACTTTTTAGAAGATAGGCAATTAGGATTACAAGCATTTCTTCAGAATTTAGTAGCTCACAAGGACATTGCTAACTGGTATGTAACAAATTGAATAAGAGTTATAAGTGCATTCCAGTAGCTGGTTTAAACTAGAGAATAAATCTAGGACCATATTTATTCAAGCACAAAAAATGTAGGGTAGGAGTATAATTACTTATCGTGTCTAAAAGCAGTAACTGTAATTTTCTTGGCTTTTTATCAGTAAGGACTTATTTGGTGTTTGATTTATATAACACTTCCAAAAAGTGTAGCAAAGTTAGATTTTGTGTGCCATATAGTCAAACCATCCACCAAGCTGTAAACTTGATTTCAGTATTTTAGTAATAACTTAAAACAGTAGCTAACATATTGGTAGATTTTTGGTAAATATGACACCATCTAATTTTGACAATATTTTTAATTCTCCAGAGTAATACAAAAATCATGAAATCAGGTTAATATATACAGAGAATGCAGTAGAAATACCAGAAACTATTAGAAAGAGAAAGAAAGGATCTATATCCTTTCTTTATTTTTTGTATCTGAATATATTTACAAGAAAATTGCTAAATGATTTGATTACATCTGGGTATCTAATCTTGGAACTTACATTATCAGATAAATTAGAACCATTTTGAAAAAAAATTAGAGAGCATTTATAGCTTCCTAGTTACCTCAGCGGTAAAGAATCCACCTGCCAGTATGTGAGACAGGGGTGGGATCCCTGGGTCAGGAAGATCCCCTAGAGGAGGAAATGGCAACCCACTCCAGTGTTCTTGCCTGGAGAATCGCATGGACAGAGGAGCCTGGCGGGCTGCCGTCCCCGGGCCGCAGAGACGCAGACACGGCTTCGTGACCAAACACCAGCAGAGCGTCTCCAGCGCCACAGCAGCATGCTGTGTAGAGACACACGTTTGTCACGGTCTTCAGCAGTTTTCACCCTTTTTCCTTAGTGTCTCTTTTATTTATATCAGCTCACGTTGCACAACACACACACTGTAGGGACACACCTTGCTTTCTGACGTGCGCCAAGCTCAGTGGCTGCACGAGGCCTCTGCCGCCCTCCTCACTCTCTAGTAAGGCAGCTGCGGGCCAGCTCCCTCCTCCCGGTCCCAGACCCGCTGCTGAGGTTGCCTCCCTGCCTAACCCTCAGATGGCTCAGTGTGACCTCAGACCTAGAAGAAACGTCACAGCTCATTCTCTCCCTTTCCCCCAATATTCAGCTCATGTCTACCCAAAACCCAGTCATCTGGACACATCCCTGTCTTTATACTTTAAATACAACTCAAATCTGTCAGCTTTTCTCCATCCTGCCACTGCCACTCTAGTCTAAAAGGTTGCCTCTCACTTTAATTACTCCTTTCCACTACTGTATGTCTCATCCACTCCTATTTCTGTAGCCCATTGGAGCCACAGTCACCTTTTGTAATGCAGTTAAGTCATCCTTTCTGGGCCCTGACTACATGTCTGTCTTTCCAACCTTTTGTTTCATTATTCCTCCCTGCCCCCATTCTCTACATCAGACGTAATTGGTCTTGTACTTTCTTAGAGTCACCTGTTCCTTTTTTAATAAGCTGTTCCTAGAAAGGCATTTCACACTGCTGCCCTTGCTCCCCCAGCCCCAGCCTAGATGACTCCTTCAGGCTTCAAGCAGACTTCACTTCCTTAGGTTGGTCTCCTGACCAACCCCTCATCGATCACCACCACTAAAAATTAGGTCACGTCTTTCTCACAGTATCTTCTCTGCTGGTTCTAAAAGTTAGTTCCTAATGCCTTAAGACACCTGTTGCATGTAACTAACTTCTCTCTAGGATGATGCTAGCCATATACCACCAGTCTTAAGAGAACTGAGAAAATAGTCACTCATATCATTGGCAATAGGATTTAATCCTCATGTGGCGTCCCAGCCAGAAAAGGCTGGTTGGAACTTTCCTTTAGCAGCCTTTCAGTCTGTAACTGTTTCTGTGATTATTTGATTGTGTTCGCCCACCAGTCTGAATGGCTCATGCGCAGGGCCAGGCCACGTGGCCCTTTGGCCCAGCTTTCAGTGTGCAGGGCCTGTTGGCACCCTGCAGCAGTCCATGTCGCAAAGCCCTTGTTGAGTGAGTGGCAGAACTGTTGACAGTTGTTATCATACTGTTTATAAGAAAAAGAGGGTGAAACAAATATGATCAAACTTAGCGATGGTGTGTTCTTGTCTAGGTGGTGGGCAGATATACGCTCCCTGCTTTTCNAGCCCTTGCTGAGTGAGTGGCAGAACTGTTGACAGTTGTTATCATACTGTTTATAAGAAAAAGAGGGTGAAACAAATATGATCAAACTTAGCGATGGTGTGTTCTTGTCTAGGTGGTGGGCAGATATACGCTCCCTGCTTTTCTGTATTTTTTTTTAATATCTCTCCAAAGAGGGGGAAAAAAAATTAGTGTTAATTCAGATATACAAAGCAGGAGTAAAAGCCAACAAACTCTAAAGTCATAGAGAAAACATTGAAGAAAATATATTTTATACCAGACTATGAAAGACTTTTACCTCTAAGAAATCAACAAATCCTATTCCTTTTCTCTTACTCCTTATTCAGTAAACCTTTATATATTTGTATTGAAAAGATGGCAAATTAAAATTGAATTTATTCTATAACTACATTGTCTTTATTTAATGAAATATTATATAGTATGAACCACATTGATAAACTCATGATTTATTAATTTTCTTTAAACATTAAAAATGTATCTTAGTTGACCTGTATCTTTAATTATTGGTACTAAGTCTCTGTAAAGTAAACATTTAAGATCCTGTCTCTAAGACAGTCCTTAGAACAGTGATAGTGGTCTTGTTCAGTTCACAGACAGGTGTTTTCAGGAAAAGAAAGATTTCTTGGTCAAGTAAGTTGAGGAAAGGTTTCATTTGACATTCCCAGAGTATTAAAGGTTCTAAAGTCTTGCACAAAAGCCTGTCGTATGCCTCACGCTTACTTGCCTATGCATGTTTGCCCTGTATTTCAGATCCTGAAGGAATGCGGTGAGATAATTTAAATAGAACTCTAAATCGTGTGTGTGTGGTGGTGGTGTTTCTCAGTTGTTAATTTATGTCCAGCTCTTTGCCACCCCATGGAAGTAAGATCAGCATAGAAACCTTGTTTGTTCTAGGATACTATCTTTTTCATGAGTGATGAGTAGCATTTTTTATTTCACATTTTAAGCAGTTTCTTAGTATTTAAAACATGACTTGGCAGAGGGAAGAGTTTTTAATCTATATCTTAGGAATTTGTCCCTTTTCATACTAAGAAGGGTATAACAGAAATTGAGGATCTATTTACTAATCTTAATTCCTTTGAAGACATTAGGCTTCTCTTCTAACAAAATAAGGGAGATTATAAACTTTTACTTGACATGATACAGATGGTAAAAGTAAAAGGAATTCAGAGAGGGGAAGATCAGTCCTGTTTGCAGTGAGCCAAACAACACTGTAAGTAGGGAGTGGGGTTTGAGGACCGTGAATGACAAATTAAGACTACGGGTCCATCTGTGAATCTCTTCCAAGGGAGGAAAGGGGAAAGACAGAATCCCAACTCTTCTTTATAAAAACATGAAGTTGCATATTTAAGAATCGCTATTTAAAGTGTTGGTTAGTTCACATTGCCTATTGGTATGCCTGTCAGCATCCTGTTACAGTTGGAATGGCAGCATAGAAAGTTACTGTCCTTATATGGCCAAATAATTGTTTGATATTAATTCTTTATGCAGTTCTTTCACTTTTCTTTTTGATTCCTTAGCACCTCACATCGCAGTTTTGGTTTAAGTGTTTTAAGAGAATAATATTTTCAGATACATTAAGGGAATACAGAATAAAACAAAAATGTTAATATTTTCATGATAAAGTTTCTTAATGGTTTTCTTTGTTCAATAAATGTTTATTTAGATCTTTTACGGTATATAAGGTATGGAGAAGGCAATGGCACCCCACTCCACTACTCTTCCCTGGAAAATCCCATGGACGGAGGAGCCTGGTAGGCTGCAGTCCATGGAGTCGCTTAGGGTCAGACACGACTGAGCAACTTGACTTTCACTTTTCACTTTCATGCATTGGAGAAGGAAATGGCACCCCACTCCAGTGTTCTTGCCTGGAGAATCCCAGGGACAGGGGAGCCTGGTGGGCTGCCGCCTATGGGGCCGCATAGAGCTCGACACGACCGAAGCGTCTTAGCAGCAGCAGCAGCTACACAAAGGTTCATTAGATGCTAATCCTTTATTTAAGAAAACTAAACAGGAAGAAGACACACCAAAAAACTAAAAGTTGGGTCTCTGTCTTTTTCAGAAAGGGAAGAAAAGGGAAAACTTTTAACTGGAGGAGTTAGAGGAGGCTTCCTAGACGGTGGTATTTAAGTTGGGTTTTAAAGAATTACTGATATTTGAACTGACAGAAAGTAAAGAAGGACTTTCCAAATGAGAAGGAATATTACATCAAAAGGCAGAAGCAAGCAGGCACAGTCCTGTACCCGAAACAGCATCTAACTTAGCTTGTCAAATGTGTAAAGATGGATGGAGGGGGAAGGTCTCTCATAGCTGTATAGTTGAAATATAGCTATTGTTTTATCCTGGCTTCTGCTATTTTGAAATAATTACATCATTTAATCAGCACAGCAAATATCTTACTACTCCATGTTTTCAGAATTAGTACATATATATCCTGATTTACCAGATTTTTCTTCTTAATGCTTTAAAATGCAAGGGTTAAAATTATATATATTTTCTTTATATTACCATTCATTCATCTGTAAGGGGTTCAGTGCCAGAATTCAGTGTTTTAAATTCTACATCTATTTTAAAAGAAAAAAAGTCCAGGTATATCTGGATTAATGGAAGCTCATTATTTAAAAAAAAAAAAAAATACTATCCAAACATTTTACATGAGGAATCAATTGAAAGAAATGAAAATCTTTACTCCTTGAAAAGAAAACTTACTTGGAGAGACATGATAACCATATTCAGGTGTTTGAAAAGCTTGTGATGGGGAAAAGAATTAATCAAATGAGAACTTCCCTGATGGCTCAGTGGTAAAGAATCCTCCTGCCAGTGCAGGAGACAGAGGTTCAATTCCTGATCAGGAAAGATCCCACGCACCTCGGGGCGACTAAGTCCAGGCACTGCAGCTAGTGAGCTTGTGCCCTGGAGCCAGGGAGCTGCAGCCGCTGAAGCCCACCTGCCCCGAGGGCTCCACAAGAGAAACCCCCGCACCCAGAGTAGCCCCTGCTCTCCACAGCTAAATGCCAAGCAGCGGTGAAGACCAAGCACAGACAAAAATGAGCAAATAAACATCCGGAAAAGAATTAGTCAAATGATGGTTAGCTCTAAAGCCAGGCTTCTCCACTGTCAGGCACATCATGTTCAAACGCAGGTTCTGAATTAGCAAGGTCTGGAGTGGAGATACAGCGTTTCTAACTGGTTTCTCAGTGATGCCGATGCCGCTGGCCTAGGACCTCATTTTGAAAAGCAAGACTAACATGTAAAACTCAGAATGAATGAGAAGTTAGAGGAAGCCTCCCTAAACTCAGATAAAAAAGTTACATGTCCTTTCAAGCTCTCTGGTATAGAAATGTGTTCTGCCTTTTGAGTAAGTGAGTTTACCGTAAGTATTAGAGGAGACTAGGCTAGGTAACTAGCAGTGGTTTTAAAGAGGGACTTACTCCATGGGATATATTGAATTAATGACTTCTTAGGGGCCTCTTCCAGTTGTAAAAGTCCATAAACTATAATTTTTGAGCAAGAATATCTAACTTTTTTATACATGTTCATATCTTCTCATGTGTATAAGTTTTTATATATAAAGAGACTGTCACGAGAGGCTGAGTTGCCCTTAGTATTTTTATAAAATGAAGGAACTCACTTATGTAAGCAATAACTTAGATATAAGCAATAGCTTATATAATTCCAGGTCATGAGAATGAACACATTATTGCTAAGGTTGGTTGGGTGATTTTTACACAAAATGTTAGTTGGGTAGACATTTAATTATGGATAGTTTTCTTTTTAATGCAGTAAAGCTAAATATGTTGTATTCAGATACATGTAAACTCTTACCTAATTGGGTCTCAAAGATCTTATGCAAAATTCAGTTTTCTGAGCTTGGTAGTGAAATAATTTTAAGCAATTACTTAACTGATTTTAATCAACGTCTCCAATTAGAAAATGAAGTAATTAGACTAAATGTTCCCTAAAAAGATCCCCTTTTAGCTCTAAGTTTCTTATTCTTTTTGTTGTGCTTCTCTGTAAATCTTGAAGTGATACTATCAGAAGCAACCAAATCCTAACCTTCTTTTAACTCTTAAGACTTTTGGTCTTACATTTTGCTATCTAAGCTTACTTTCTCATGAAAGTAGGAATATCTGTTGAAAACTAAAATCCATCTCAAATTTGAGAGTTCTGCTGTATTATTTATCTACAACAGTGGATAGAAGTTTATTCTGATGCTCTTATGAGTTTCATTCTTTTTTTTCCGCTATTACATAGCTATTACAAATAAATTCATTATTTTTGAACACTAACTCTGTGCTGTGCTAATTGATTGGTTCAGATTCTGTACAGTCCTGAAACTTGTCATCTACTTTTTGGTGAAGCAGAAGACTGCTGGCTTAAATAGATAATACTAATAAGACCAGTTGGAAGTCCTGTGAAAGGGATGTCTTCAAGGTGATGTCGTAATGCATGTAAGAGCACTGAGCCTGGTAGCATGTGGAGGAGAGACTGGGCCAGGATAACAGCGGCAGGCATGAGACAACACCATTTCTGAAGTGCCAAATAAGGGAGGCAGTTAAAGTTTGGATGTGCGCAGGTACTTTATGCCAACACCAAGACCTCAGCTTGTTCCCTCTTGTTAGAGGACGCACAGATGGGTTTTAAGGTGGGTTTGACATAAAACATTTGTTCTGGAAGCATTTTGTGTTAGAAGGAATAAAACTGAAGGTCGGGACACAAATGAGCTGAAAGTAACCAGGTGAGCCACAATCAAGGTGTAAGCCAGGCCCACACATCCGCCACAGGAAGGGAAGCGTGAGCCCGCCAGCCTCACAGCCGCCAGCCCAGCTCCCGCATGGCGACCCTCACAGCCACCAGCCTTGAGCATCCCTGTCCTCAGGGCCATACTCAGTGTCAATTTTGCTATTTCTTTTTACTAGTCGAGAATGCTGAAGAGAAGTGGCACCTGATAAAACGTTTCCGTCTGAAATCCCTCATTAACTGTTTCACGCAGCGGCTTTCCGTGCTGAATTTGGTTTTGACAGAATTAGCATCTAGTATGTTAGTGCGCTTTTTTCTTAGCTCTTTATTGACCTCTTAATGACTTGTAGGCATTAGTTTTAGCTTTTATAATATAAATTTTGAGATAAAGAGCACATTTAGCTTTAGATTACTGGTCTGTTAAGAAACTGGGATGTAAACAAATGCATACCCATGAAAGGAAAAAAGATGCATTATGAAACAGAAGGTGAAGACTCACTGAGTGAAAGTTTCTTAAGAAATTTGAAAATTACAGTGAAACTCTTCTAAAGGAAACTCTTTCAGGAGACTCAAAGGAAGAGTTTAAGTTACAGGGCAAATTTGCTCTGATAAAAACAACGCTGAAGGATACCATCTCTGGTTTCCTTATCGTTGGTCACGTTAAGTCAACAATTGATCACAATTTTAAAATAAGGATTTCCCAACCACTCTAAAAATTTAACTCTAGGTACTAAAGAGAGCAGAAAGGTGGTCTTTTCTTACCTTTCAATTCCAGATTATTGGATTTTCTCTTAGATAGATTTCTCTATCCTGATATTATCTTTATTATCATGGTCAAATGAAAAGTATTAAGCATTGAATACAGAAGAGAGATTAGGGGTTATATTGAACTTATCAGTGAACAAGTAAATAAAACTTTTTTAAAAGAATTGACTTTTATTTAATCCATAGGTCATTTAATAATGTAGACTCTTCGGTACTTATACTTTATTTGAATTTCCTTGATTTGTTTATAAATCATACATTGATGATATATAAAAACCACTGAGCAGGCCATGGCACATATAGGCGATCAAATGTTTATCAAATCTAAGTAAAGTTCTCTAGGCAGTGATTCTCAAGAAGGGGTAAGAGCTTGATTTTCTAGGCAGGAAATAAGTATCAGAATTTTTAATAAAGCAATTATTTTCTCAAACACTACTCTCTATCAGACATTCTTGTCTGCCCTTCTTGAATAAGAAAAAAAGCTTGAGAATATTAACTTTCTTCCTCCATCAACTGAGTCCTATTGAAACAGAAAAAACTATTGAACCCCTTAAAAAGGTGTTTCGTAAATTACAGTTGCAATGCCAGTTTTGAATTTCATTCTTGGGACACAGATTAAACAAAGTGGGACATAGCATATAACCGTAGAATTATAGTGAAAAAAGAATTAGAATCTATTGGACTTCATTTGAGTGGAACTCTTGTTTAGTCGCTAAGTTGTGTCCAGCTGTTTGCAACCCCGTGAGCTATAGCCCACCAGGCTCCTCTGTCCAGGGGTTTCCCAGGTAAGAATATTGGAGTGGATTGTCCCTTCCTTCTCCAGGGGATCTTCCTGACCATCTCCTGTACTGCAGCTGAGTTCTTTATTGCTGAGCCACTGAGGAAGCCCAGTCATACCAAGTATCTGCATTTTTAACACACACGTAGAGCTGTCTCTCAATCCCAAATTACTTTTTTAGAAAGAGGAATGTCATATAACAAGGAAGTTCAGTTTTTACTTTCTTAACCTGTTTCTGTCATTGAAAAGTATAAATATAACTATCATATTATTTCATTATTTTGAAATTTTTTGATACTTTATAAATGGGATGGTGAGAATTCTTTGTCTTGAACCCTCTAGAGAAAATATTTAAGTAAATTAATATAATAAACATAATTGCAAGAAAAACCTTTAATTTGTAATAACTTTAGAATCATCTCCTGAAGAGGAAACAATGATGTGAAAATTAGAAATTGTATTTCTTCATAACAAGATAATGACTTTTTAAAACTAGTTCAAATTAACATTTCTCTGAATGTAACGCTATGCCTGTTCCCTATTTAAGTTGCTTTCTTGTACTGTTATTCAGATTTATGTTTTATGTCATAAACTATGTAACAAATTCAGAATCTGTTTATGTTCATAGGATCTTAGAAATAATCTAAAATCTTTGTATCTTCTATAGATTTTGTATCTTGTTACCTATGTGAAAACACATAAGCCATCTTGCTTATTTTCTTGCTTATCAGAAGAACCAGCTTACTGAAAACACCATAGCTTCGGAATAACTTTTGCTTTCTGCTGTTTTTTGTAAACTTATTTGTACCCCAGCTTTTTTTTTTTTTTTTCTTTGAAAGCCTTGCAGTGAGAGAATTTCTTTGTCTGGATGATCCACCAGGTCCATTTGATAGCTTAGAAGAAAGCAGGGTAAGTGCCATATTATATATCATGTGAAAAGAGGAGCAAATAATACCATACAGTAGCTGCATTGTTTCTTGAATGGAACAGCAAACAGCAAAATTACAATTTCAGGCTGGTAGTTTTGCACAGAAAGCTTTTAATGTTTGAGTCAAAGCTTTCTTTCATTGAAGTATATGGACCTAATCCAGTAAAAAAAAGTAAAATTTCATCCATGTCATATAGTCAGTGAAGCTCTAAACTTAAATTCTACATTTATTTTCTGTGTTTTTACCATTTCAGAAAACCAAAAAAACTACTTGAAAATTTATTTTACATTCAAAAGCAGTATGTATATGTTGAATTTTCTTCCATCCAAGTATCAAAATAAGGAAACTACATTTAAAATAAAAAAAACTAATCTCCAGAAGTTGAAGTTACTATCTTGTTATCAGTTCAGCTCAAGCTTGATGCTACTCAAATTACACTAATTGACGTTTAGAGTGGCCTGTTTCTTGAAGAAGTTGGCTAGATTCACAGATTTGATAATAATAGATTAGCTAGGATTTTATGCAAGTTTTTCCCTAAATGTTTAATGACTTTTAAGTGTAACAGATTTAATTGGTAATGTTTTTAGTTAAACTGAGTCAGTTTTTTGTGTTAGAAGAATGCATAGCTTTTTTAAAAACAGCTTTATTGAAGTAAAATTTTCATCCATAAAGTTTATTATTTGCTATATCATTGTAAATGTACAATTTAATAACTTTTAGTAAATTTGTAGAGTTGTGCCTTCATTAACATACTCCAATTTTAGAAATTTCCACGACCTCAAAAAAAATTCTACAAGCCATCTTGCAGTCATTCCTCAGTGCCAGCCTTAGATGACTTCTGTTCTGCTCTGTCTCTGCGAATTTCTTTTCTGGTTATTTCATATAGACAGAATCATATCGTGTGTATATAGTGCTTCCCCAGTGGCTCAGTGGTAAAGAATCTGCTTGCAATGCAGGAGACACAGGTTTGATCCCTGAATGGGGAGGAGCCCCTGGAGGAGGGCATAGCAACCCATTCCAGTATTCTTGCTTGGAGAATCCCATGGACAGAGGAGCCTGGCAGCCACAGTCCACAGGGTTGCAAAGAATTGGACACCACTAAAGCAACTTAGCACACACGTGTGCTATAAATGAGATTATATAAATATGTATCAGTTCAGTTCAGTCACTCAGTCGTGTACAACGCTTTGCGACCCTATGGACTGCAGCACACCAGGCTTCCCTGTCCATTACCAACTCACGTGCATGTAAGTGTATATGTGTCTATATAAATACATAATACCATATGTACAATATGCATAGCATATAAAAAACAGATGCAAAGATTTTATACAAAATCTTTGCATTTTTTTTAACTTTAACGTTTCTGAGCATGATCCGTGTTATGTATGCTAATGATATGCTTAGTTTCTCAGTCACATCAGACTCTTTGTGACCCCATGGACTGTAGCCCGCCAGGCTCCTCTGTCCGTGAAATTTTTCAGGCAGAAATACTGGAGTGGGTTGCCATTTTCTACTCCAGGGATCTTCCCAACCCAGGGCTTGAACCCAGGTCTCTGGCATCTCCTGCACTGGCAGGCAAATTCCTTACCACTGGGAGGTGCCACCTGGGAAGCCCGTCTGTGTTACAGTCTCTCACAGTGTTTCATTACTTTTTATTGAATGATTTTCCATTGTATACATATATCACATTTTGTTTATCCAGTCACCAGCTGAGGGATATTTGGATTATTTCCAGCTTTGTACTATTATGAATAATGCAGCTATGAACAATTTCAAGACTTTATGTGGACAGTTGTCTTCTCTTAGGTTGGTTCCTGAGAGTAGAATGTCTGGTATATGGCAAATTATGTTTGCCATATAACCAAACATTTATGTTAACTTTTTAAGAAGCAGAATTTTCTCAAGTGGCTGTACCATTGTACGTTCCCACTTGTCGTGTATGAGAGTTCCAGTTTCTCCAGATTCTCACAGACATTAGATGTTATCTGTCTTTTGGAGTATAGCCTTTCTTGAAGACATGTCATGGTATTTCGTTAAACTTTGAATTTTATTTCTGTAATGATTTTCATGTTAATTGCTTTTTCATGTGCTCTTTATGCCATTTGTATGTTTTCCTTGATGAAGCTTTTTGCTTATTTTTTTTAGTTGGATTGTTTGTCTTACTGAGTAGTGAGAATTCTTTAGATACAAGTCCTTTATCAAATATGTTTTGCATATATTTTCTCATAGTCTATATGTGTCTTTTTATCTTCTCAATGGTATATTTTGAAGTACTAATGTTTTTAATTATTAAGATATTCATTTTATCACTTTTCTATTTTGGCTTATGCTTTTGGTATTGTATCACAAGAACTCTGCCTAACATATGACCACAAGTATTTTCTCCTCTTGTTTTTTCTAGATGCTTTATAGTTTTAACATCCATCCTGAGCTAATCTTGTATAAGGTGTGAAGTAATGATCTTGAGTTTCTATAAATATTTAATTGTCAGTGCCCTGTGTTGAGGTATATTGGCACCTTTATCAAAAGTCAAGTGAATGTGAAAGAACAGGGTNACGCTTTATAGTTTTAACACCCATCCTGAGCTAATCTTGTATAAGGTGTGAAGTAATGATCTTGACTTTCTATAAATATTTAATTGTCAGTGCCCTGTGTTGAGTTATATTGGCACCTTTATCAGAAGTCAAGTGAATGTGAAAGAACAGAGTTCACATCTGGACTATCTTCTGTCACTGACCTCATTCATTATCCTTATGCTGCCAGTACTGCACAGTAGAAATGAGTAAATGACAAACACATATGAGATGTTAATGAGACAGCAGGGGAGGGGGAGAAGAGGGGAATGGAAAAGACTGGGCTGCCTGGGTCGTCGAAAGCAGCAAAATGCCGTGATCTAAGAGGCCTGCCTGGTGGATTTGGTAATTTGGGATTAGGAGGTAGAGCAGATGTTCCCTTGGGGTTGCATTCTAACCTACTGTTGGTCCATCCAATTGAAGAGGACCGACAGGCATATGAATGATAACTATGTACTCCGGAAAGGTCTGGGCTGGAGATTAGCAAGGGAAAAAAAAGGAACTTGATAGCAAATAGCATAGGTTATAGTTGAAGTGGTAACAGAAGTTGCCCAAGGATGTCATATAGAGCAAAAAAATATATAATCAAGGACAAAACTGTGAATGCCCACATGCAAAGAACAAGTAGAAATCTCACTGTAAAGTTAGGGGAGCCACAGAGTTTCACAGATGCCTTTTTTTTTTTTTTTTTTTTTTTTTTACTTTTTAAGTATAGTGACATGCTGTAGTTAAGAAAACCAGCATTTTGGATTTGACAATTGGAAGTCATTATTAGCATTTGCCTTGGCACAGTTAGTATAAAAAAGAGAGTAAGACTCTTAGTGAATTTTGCCATAGGTAGGGATGGGAGGGAGGGGGTAAATTTGGATGATAAAAAATTTCATCCAAAGAATTCTGGGAGGGTAGCATTTTTTTTCTGGGATGGAAATAAAGACCTTCTGTTGGGCTTGGGATAACCAGGAGTAACATACTGTAGGGAGTTTGCAGGAATGAAGGGTTCAGACAGTCACACAGGAGACAGGGAATGATAGGTAACAAGAGACCATTCAAAGAATTGATCAGCAATACTGAAAAGAAAACCTCAGTGTGTAAGTGACCCAGATTTTTTCATGATATCACTCTTCATGTCAGTATGATTTTATTTCAGTAGTTTAGCTTCCTGGTGTAAAGGATGAAATGTCCTTTCATGAATATAGTGAAAGGAGAAGTAAGGGGAAATGATATTGAAGGTGCTATGATGGAAATTCTGATGATCGGATGTGTCTTCTGAGCTAACGCAAGCGGAATCAATGACCACAGTTTGTTTCCATTTTGTTTTTTAAGTATAATCATCTCAGAGTGGGCAAAAGCAGAGTGAGGAGAACAGAAACTAAAGCAGTGGTTACTGGCAATTTTTTCCAGGTTGTACACTGGAGACATACCACGTATTCATTTCTGGCACCCTGACTTACGATTCAGTAATTCTCAGGAAAAGGGACTTGTACTTATTTATGATTTCCCCAGTAAGTGTGAGCTAAGGTAGCAGGGACCTGAAAAGATGAGAGTGGAGAGCAAAGCACCTGGGTTGTTTCCATATTATTTTGATTATCTGTGTTCTGGAACTCTTCAGTCACACTCTTCAGCAGTGTACTGCCTAAGCAGTTCATGTATTCTCTTTTTGCCTGTGGCTTTTATTTGCTGTTTGTTTTTTAAGGCTTTCTGTGAAACTTTAGAAGAGACAAACTACCGTTTTCAAAAAGAACTACTTGAAAAGCAGAAAGAGCTGGAATCACTGAAGCAACTGCTCAGTGAGAAGCAGCTTCTCATAGACACTCTGGAAAACAGAATCAGGTATGTGCTGCAGACTGCGTCTCAGTCCACCAGGTCAGCTCAGTGCTCTGGACTAAGCACCTTCTGTCCATTTAGGAAATTTCTGACTCCAGAAGTCTTAGACTCATGGTATACATCCTCATAGATGGGGAAAATTGCTGTCTGATTATTTATTTAGAAGGCTGAAAATTTGAAGGATAGGAAATACCAGGAAAATAAAGCTGTAGCTGTTCACCAAGGCAAACATTATTTATTTTAACCTATTTAAATTATATGTTTGTTTCTAGTCATTTATACCAACTTTTCACATATTGAAACTTCTGGTTTGCCTTCTTCTCAGCATATATCAAATTGATACTAAAATCGTTTTAAATTAATCATAAGTACTGATTTCACTGTTGACACTTAGAGTCAGCAGTTTCTTAAGTATATGACTCCACTTAGAGCAGCTAAAAGCTGCTAGAGCTACCTGCATCGACAAAGTAAATATGTACCTATTTTATTCACAGAAAACAACCTGTCCCTCTGCTTTACCTCCAGGACATTATCTCTGAAACCTGAAGAAGCACTGCTTACGTCAGCAACAGAAGGCAGACAGCCCCTGAAGGGGGAGCCCTCTGAACTTGAGGTTGATCGGGATGTCCTGGATGAAGAATCCAGGTATATAATGTTTCGTTTACTGTAGCCTAATCATCTGAGTAATTGGCGGGAAATAGCCATGCTCTGTGGGGTCTGATTTATGAATTCAGTATCATTGTATCATGAATTTGATGAGCAAACACAGGGAGACTCTACATATTCTAGGCTGTCCCTAAAAGTGAATCTTTGTTATCCAGGCTATATAATTTATTACTTATTTTGAAGCTATGTCTGAATTAACAGGGGTGTGACTCGGTTAATTCATTGATTTTGTAACCTTGACAAGTCCCTTTAATTGTGTCAGGCTTTTCTGTGCCAGCGCGGGGCACTGTGATAGCATCCAGCCTATCTACATAATAGGAGTCATGAATAGATAGTATATTTGAACACATAGAGAATTTGTATTGTGTATAAATCCAGGGTCATCATTAATACTTCAGTGATAGTCGTTAAGCTTATAACCATGAGAACAAATTTTATGTTGGTAAAGGTCATTACAAACTAGATTTTTATTGAAAAATAGTAGGTCAGAAAGCTGAAAGAGTTAAAAATACATCCCCAAAGGTGTTATCTGGCAATGATAACTTTATTAAATTTCTGATTGAATATTTAGGTATTCTTTTTTATTGAGTATTTTTCCATTTAATATTCTTTACAGGAGGTAAAAAAATTATAAGGTAATAGGTGAAGTAGTGTGCATCTGGTCTCTTTATTGTGTTTCTCTTTTTTTGCAGGGCTGATAATAAGCAATACTCAAGTTTTAGTGAACTGAAAAATTCCATATCAGACATAGAAGTAGCAGAAGTGGCATATAATGCAGAAGACTAACGCACCCCCCGTGGCTCCTTCCATTTTTACGTTCCTGTGAACTTAGAATAGAGTGACAGATATTTAAAAAGAAGAGAGACTGAAGCATCTACATTAAACAGCCAGATTGCACATGTATAAAGTTTACATAAAGGAAAATTTAAGTTATTGGGGTAGGAAATATAGTCACTGTTGCTTTAAATTGTCTTTTAGACAAACTTTGTATTTAATACACTAAAAAAATCTAGTTAAGAGTTCTGTCATCAAGGCCCACATCCTTAAATGCTGTACATAAATTGTTTTGGCATTTTGCCAGTATATTGATCCAGACTAACATGCGTGAGCACACTGTGTGTGCATGTGTTTAAATCACCAGTTGTATTAGTTCAGTGGACATAAATGGCATGTTGCTGTCTGTTGAATATATACTTCCTTGTGTCTCTGACCTATTTTTATTAATGGTTTAAATGAGTGGTAAAGATGAGTTTTAAATATTGACGTGTTTATCATCTCTAGATGAAAGTTGCTTATTTGGAATGTTACTATTTACAAGAAGAAGAAAACTTCTAGTACCAACCCAAAACTCTGAAAGAGCTATAAGAACATAGCTAACGTGAAAACATAGCTTTGATTGAAAAGCAAATTCATTAATATCCAAATACTATAATAAGTGTGCCAGCGTATTATATGTTACACTTATTTATTTTCCATGTAATCTTTATCTTAAATCTCTACCTATAGAATCAATGGGTTTGCCTTTTTCAGAACACTACCTCTTTTAGCTAATCAGGGCATACTCTTGAAAATACAGATTCTAAGCAAATAGGCAGTCATACAAAAAAATGAGAGAAAAAGCCATATATCCTGCAGAGTTCCTATGTCAGCTCCTGGCATTGCGTTTTTATTTCTGTATATGTGAACATGTTGCTATAATGTCTTGATGCTGATTTTCTTCTTAATATATTTAGCTAAGTGATGCACTTTATGATAATTAAACTCCTTTGTGCCAAGTTTAATTGGTGAATTTCTTTAGTAAGTGGAGTTAGGAAAAAGAATTACATAGTGCCTTCACTGTTTCACCTTTTACAGAAGTCTCCTAGAGTCCTGCGAGTGTGCTTTATGAAGAGATGTTCATTTCAGCTTTGCAGAGAGCTGTCAGAGGTGCCTTGTTTTGTTTCATAGTATGAAGTTACTCATTTTTTAATTCTACTGTTCTGCATATTGCTGTTAATCATTCTAGCATTTTGAAATTCCAGTTGGTATATTGAACTGCATATGCTTTCTATAAACTGAAGGAAACTTATTGGGGAATTAGAATAACAATCTCCATTTTTTCCCTCCTCTAAAATTTATCATTGTCTTGACGTACAGCATATTAAGATGCAGTTGTTTAAAATTCTACTGACATAGATAAACAGATACAATGGCTGTTGTTAGTCTTTGACCTAAAAAGGAGACTGCTTTTTACCAAAGTACCAAAACTTTTTTAAAGTTTTCATCAAAATGGACAGGTATGCTTTATCTCAGGATATGTTCGACAAATTGTATTAGAAATATGTTTCCTATCCTGGGAAACAGAAAGAGTATAATAAAATGGTCTACTTGTTCATTTTAAAATGTTTAAAAAGGCTTAAAGAGAACAACCATTTAATACCGTTTTTAGTCTAATAAAACATGATAATAAATTTCAGGTATTATAGTGCTACATATATGTCTGTTTTAAAGTGAACCATACACTTTCAAAATCTGACCTTTCAGAAGATTGCATTTAAAACTTAAATGGGTGAAGAAAAACTCTTGTTAATTAGGGAAATCACTATTATTTATCTATATTTAGAATTTAATTTTTTTTACTTTTATAATGCATTTTGTCCCAGTATTATATTCATTTAATAAGTTATTTTTTCAGTAAATGGTGGCTGTCCTGGCAGACCGTGAATGCCCTTTTTCCCCTCCAGTTTCTGCATTCTTATTGCCCCTACAGTTATTGTAAATTGAACTGTAGTGGACTGTAGTGACTAGCCCAACAGGTATTTGCATTCCTCTCCTTCGCCAGCTCCAAAATAAGAGCTGGGGAAGCTTGTTTTCTCGGCTCCCCTTGCAGCCAGGTTTGAGACTGTGGCATATATTGTCAGTGGCACACAGGGACATTTGCTGGCGGCGGCGTCTGCTGTGTTGCACAGATGGGAACTGAGTCTGTGACTTTCCTTTTAAGTTTGTGCTTTATATTACTGATCATTTTAAGTCTCTGTGAATAGGTGCAGTGCACTTCAAATGCAACTAATATTAATAAAAAATTTGAACATAAGTGAAACAGAAAACATTGTGAGTAGTTTTTTAACCTTTTGAAAATTAAGTCCATGTATAAGAAACACAACCATAAAATTCAGCATTCAGAATGTGTTCTATCTACTAAACTTAGATTAGCCATTTAAAGCACATTCATTTAGAAAGCCATGGTCGGGGACAGCCCCAGTGGCCACGACTCTGCACTCCAGTGCTGGGTCCTGGGTTCAGTCCCTGGTGAGGGAGCTAGCTCCCACACGCCACCCCTAAGAACCCAGGCGCCGCAACTAAAGACTCCGCCTGCCGCCACTGAGACGCAGCGCAGCTGAATCAGCAACGACTATTTTTTTTTCAATCAACAAATGTTTATTTAAAGGAAGGAAACATGGTCCTGAGGTAAACCGTGTAGTTTACTGCACGTCTGTGAGACTAGAAGGAAACAGTGGCCTTGGGTCCAAGAATAACTAGTCTGGTTTTGAAATGGGTTTTTATTACTTCCAGTGATGTTAAAACAAGTTTGTATTCCCAACTAGTAAAGAAAGGGATCTAAATTTTCTGGCAGATTTTCAGAGCTACGTATTTGTTCCACACTTTGGTTCTTCATAGACCTAGCTTTGTTCCGTTGCTGTTTGCTTTGATGCTGTTGGCTTGTACTGGCAAAAACGGTCACCAAAACTTGTATTTTCAATACATGTGTGTTTAAAACTGATGTCTTCTCTGTCACATTGTGTACCTGTTACGAGAACTCATGGGAGAGAATTCTCCTAGGTCTCAGTTCCAGTAAAACCTGTGCTTCTCCTAAACAAGTGATCTGTTTTTATCTTAAAGACTACATTACTATCTTGTTTTGTTTTCTGGGCAGCTCTAAGCCAAATTGTGGTTCACCCATGGCTACTGTATAGAAGCTTATGAGTTATGCTTTTGTGTAGTGAATATGACTTTATTTTTCTCTCATTTTCTCAACTCCAATTTTCTTCACTATTTAACTTATTCAATTAGAGCAGATGTATTTTTGTTCCAATAAAGTCTCAGGCCTGAATATTTTAGACTACGTTAGATAAAAACTTGCCATAGCCTGCACTGAAACAATTCTTGCACCCTTAAGTGATACCAGTAACTGTACAAATTATTTTAAAAGGTGCCTCTGAGTAAAGTCAGTAAACGTGAGTGCAAATTTAGACACGCTGTCTATTGGTAGCTATTGGTAGCTTCTTGGCCAGAGCACAGTATTAATAAACTCAAGTTATGGTTTTAACTGTTGCCTCAAATTAGAGCAGATGCTACTTACCATTTTGATATTTATCACTGACAGAAAAATGATAAATATCAGAAAGTGACAAAAGTGATCTTTTCCATAAAATGTTACAGAAAAACCTGAACGAAATTTTTGGCCAACCCAATAGAACAGTGTTGTGTTATCTCCAGATAAATAATTAAAAATACAGCCAATGTATACTCAGTAGATGAAAGGCAGCATTTTAGACCCAGGGAAGATTAGATACAGACTTGAAAGGTCCTAGTGTAGTGTTTGCATCCCAGCTAATTATAATCAAAGGGTTACCAGTGCTAGTACCTGAAGTCCTTTGCTGCAGTGTGAAATACAAAACCCATCTTGGGGAGATTAAGCTCATGGGCAGAGGTCAAGAATGACCTGATCCTCCAGTCTAGTTTTCCAGTTCCCTGTATAACAAGTATGCAGTGACTAACCCAACAGGTATTTCCGTTCCTCCTCTTCGCCACCTCCAAAATAAGGACTGGAGCAACTTGTCTCAGCTCCCCGTGCAGCTCAGTTTGAGCCTGTGACACGTCAGTGACACACGTGGGCGTTTGCTGGCAGCTTCTGGGAGAGGGCTCGCTCTTCTTGTAAGAAGGTAAGCGTGTCACTGACCTCGCCTCTCCAGCTTCCTCCTGTTTGACCTCAAGTGCTATCCAGGGGTATGATGAAAACCACGTTGCAAACGAGGTGTGTGACAAGCATGGAGGAAGAGGAAGAGAATCACAGAGACTCCAGCTACCTGTCAAACCACCCTGGGTTGTAGCTTTTTGCTAATTATGCCAAGATAAAAGTTATCTTAAATTTGGATTGTAGGTTGTAAGCTTCAGGAGAAGATAAAGCCCTTCCTGTGATGACACTGTATATCATCAAAGAAAAAAAGAAAAAAGTTTTGAAAGCTAGAGAAGATAAGAAATCTATTAGACATATCAAAGGTCACTTTACATTTGAGGCTCCTTTTGACAAATCAAATATGAATGAAAAGATCTGTTATCCTATGTATAGATATTAGTCTGGTCAGGTAACTGAAACACACCACAGACTGGGTGGCTGAAGCAGTGACTGTACAGTGCAGGCTGGGCACCAGGATCCAGGGCCAGCAGGGTCGGTGTCCGGTGAAGACTGTCCCTGGGGTTGCAGGCAGCGGCCTTCTCATTGTGGCCTCACGTGCCCTTCCTTAGGGTGTCTCTCGTAAGTACAGGAGTCCTGTTGGATCAGGGCCTGCCCTTGTGGCCTCGGTTAAACTTAATTACTCCCTTGTGAGTATGCGTGCATGTGGGTGTGTGTGCTCAGTCGTGTCTGACTCTTTGCAAACCCCTGGACTATAACCCAGCAGGCTCCTCTGTCCATGGGATTTCCCAGGCAAGAATACCAGAGTGCATTGCCGCTTTCTGCTCCAGGGGAACTTCCCAATCAGGGATCCGACCCACGGCTCCTGCATTGCAGACAGATTCTTTGCCACTGAGCCACTTCAGAAGCCAGAGGCTCCATTTACAACACTCGGGAGGTAGGACTTCAATATATGGATTTGGGAAGAACGCGAACATTCAGTCCCGAACAGTATGGAATGAATATGACATCATTCAGTTCAGTTCAGTTCAGTCGCTCAGTCATGTCTGACTCTGCGACTCCATGAATTGCAGCACGCCAGGCCTCCCTGTCCATCACCAACTCCCGGAGTTCACTCAGACTCAGGTCCATCGAGTCAGTGATGCCATCCAGCCATCTCTTCCTGCCCCCAATCCCTCCCAGCATCAATCTTTTTCAATGAGATTATTAAAAAATCCATTCACTCTAAACTCCTGGAAGGAATCACATACTTCTCAATAATTTTTATAACCCAGAGAAGATACACAGTAGATACTCAGTGTTGTTGAATGAACAAATGAAAGAACAGGCTGGGTTGTTTTTTTTTTTTTTTAAGTCTCTCCTTTTATCTTTTGAACTGAGAAAAATCTTTATAGACATGTAATGGTAACACATGTAGCAAGATAACATCATTACATGTCTACAAAGATTTTTCTCAGTTCAAAAGATAAAAGGAGATAGCCAAAAAAAAAAAACAGCCTATTCTTTCATTTGTTCATTCAAGAACACTGAGTATCTACTGTGTATCTTCTCTGGGTTATAAAAATTGTTAAGAAATATGTGATCCCTTCCAGGAGTCTTTATTATCTATAGCGGCATGAGGTAAACGTGATAATAGAGATATTCGTGATGAACTGCGGGGATGAGGACTGGAAGGGGGCAAATACTGACAAGCAGCAGGCCAGAGCTTTAGCTGCTTTTCCAAGTGGAATGCAAGGGCACACCAACGCGTGTCAGCTCCAGCCTGCACAAGACCCAAGTATTAGCCCTAATTCTCCCTCCCTCTTCCCGTGCCTTAGATAAAGTGCAAAGGCCCACCTCCCCGATGTAATAGATCACAGACACACACTGCGATACACACGGTAAGCGTTTTAATGTAGGGCACATACTGTATCTTCATTTACTAATGCAACAGCGGCTCAAACTTTTACTTGGTATAGCTTCACTAGGATGAGAGTTTCTGGTTCTCTCTCTTGATAAGCCACACCGCTAGCGCCTTTGTCTGAATCTTAGCTTTGGTGTGGATCCTGTGACGTGAAACATACTTTCTTACTGTTTTTTTCAATCCTGTACAGTTATTTTGACTTTATTTTACCAAGTGTCATCTGACCTGGGTTTTCCTAGAAATAATTATTTATTCTCATATTTCACTGTTTTATATACTGTTAATAAATATATTTAAACTGAGTTTAAGTACAGCTGATACAGTTTTGAAAACAAAGCTGAGAGTTTGGTAATCAGCCACACAGGAGTGCAGGTGTTCTGAGCACTCAGCCATGAACATTCAGCTTATCACGGTGTTGCTGAGCCCATTCTACAGAGAACATGGAAAACTTGAGTAGGTAAATTATGTCTGTATTCTGAGCTTGGAGGTGACAGCAGATCGCTTGTCTTATGCCTTGAATCTACCCAGTTTTCGTCTCCACTGCCAATGCCCTGACCGGAACCACAAAAGCACCTCGTGAAATACCGCACTGGGAGGGTCTGTCAGCTTCCACCTTTGCCCCACTCTAATCCAGTCTCCCAGAGTAGCCTCACTGCTCTTTTAGAAAAACATTAATCATACCATGTTTTTTCCTCTACCTAAAAATTTTCAAAGATTCCTCATCACTTTTAATATTATAATACCCAAACCTCTCTCTGCGGTCTCCAAACATGGCTCCACTCTGCCACCCCTCTGCCTACCGCCCGCCACGGGCCACCTTCCGGTCTTGGCCGGCTCAGGCCTGCTGCTGCCCGACCTTCCCATAACCCCTGTCTAGAGAGCCATACCCCAAGTCCTACCTGGCTCCTCTCCTCCAAGTCTCAGGTTAAATGTTACGTCTTCAGGCAACATGAACTAGTCCTCAAAACAGTCATTTCCATGTCAGTTTTCTCATTTTCTGTCCCACTTGCCCACCTCCCCAAAGCTCGCCCCCAAAGGCAAGGCTCTGCCTATTTTCCTCTAATCCCTGCCTGCCCACAACTACCAGGCTTAGAAAGAAATGGCAGATGCTCGAAATATTCATTGAATAACCTAAGTTAGGATAATAGTAGAAAAAATAGAGGTATTTGAAAGGAAAATGTGAGTCTCGGGGACTGATACTTCCTGTGGGTTGTTGTGCTGCTAACTGAGGAATAATGCAGGAAAGGGGGGTTTAGGGGCTAGATTCAGCTTGGGACACACTGGATTTGAAATACGATAGGTCATCCAAGTGGAGCTTTTGAGCAGGCACCCAAAATTCAGAGGAGCGGTCTGCCTTGCAGAACTCAAGTCAGATTCATGAGGATTAACTGTTCTTCACACCCACTGCCTAGTCCACATTGCTCTAAACCCTGTCAGGGCCTCGCATGTTAGCAGTGCTAAAATGAACTCCAGAGACGCATGATCCCAGGTGTACTACTGTGACAAGCATCAGAAATACACTTCATGGCCCAGCTGTCTCATCCAGATAATTTGTTTTTCATTCCAAAAGTAATTTGTAATCAGAGAGAACCGTGTTTCTCTTCCTCCTTTGGAGGGGATACAATAAGAGCACCATACCACAGTTTTGTCTTGTTTTGGCTAATTTTAATATTTAGCATTTAAAGTAAAGGTTAAGAAAAATTCAAATATACAGTAAAATTTAAATACTTCAACCTCACTAGTAATCAGATATAGTTGCTATTTTTTTAATGTATTTTCACTAGAGTTGGAGCAATGAAGTCTCTGTATTGCTGGTAGGAGGCCTGGTTCAAGAATAGCCTTTCTGGAGTTGATTTGACTACATGCAGCCAGACTACTAACAAGGTTCAGAGCCCTCAACCCAGAAGCCACACTCTGAGGAACTGATACAAAAGGAATGTGTATGATGCTTAAAAATTTTGCTTAAAGGATATACATCACATTTATCTTGAACACGTCAGCCAGTTTCCAGTAGTGAGGGGATTTTGTCAAATATTTTATGATAGATAAAAAGTGGACTGTTTTATACCCAATAAAGCAATGTTACAGAAGATTTAAAGATATTCATGATATAATTAGAAGAAGCAGACTTCAAGATAGTATTATCTCACTTTTAGAAGTAAAAAGGTGTTCAACATTTATGCATTTGTATACAGAAAAAATAAAATCACAGTCATGGTTATCTACTTGATGGAATTATGAAGGAATCTTATTTCCTTCCTGTCATGAATCTGTATTCTCTCTTTTCTATAATAAGCATGTACTGAAAAAAGTCTTTGTAATTTTTAGATTATTTTCACACTAACAGTAATTAGTATGTGCATTACCCTATCATCTGCAGTGTGTCTCCCTCCAGGCCACTTCCTTCATCTACTTCCTTCCTATCAAAGGGAAACAGTGCCATCCACACTGTGGCCCTGTGGAGGGCCAAACGGAGTGTGGAAATCCTCAACTCGGTCTACCCCATAGTAGGCACTCGGAACAGACTCACAAACGACCCCCCGGCCGAATAGCGTCACCTTGGCCCTTCAGGAGCCTGCCTGTGAACAGGAGAAACACCGGGAAGCCTTCATTAAACTGACATTGGTGGACGGACTGAGAGTCATCCGGTAACTAGCCTAGTCCTTCCATCATTTGCCCTATATTCTGCATTTTGAAAGCCTGAGTTGGCTCTGTCTGGTTTACAAACGGTTTTTGTTCTAACCGCGCTTCCCCATGACTTAATCCGTTGAGACCACATGTTAGGGCCCTCAGTCGTGTCCGACTCTGTGTGGCCCCATGGACGGTAGCCCTCCAGGCTCCTCTGTCCATGGAAGTGGGTGGGTTGCCATGCCCTCCTCTAGGGGATCTTCCCCACCCAGGGATCGAACCCACCTCTCCTCCTCTCCCGCGCTGGCAGGTGGACACTCACTTGCCCCACCTGGGGTAGACGGTGCTCTTTCAGATTAATCTTAAAAAGCCTTTCAACATATAAGATAATAGAAATCTGCATAATGATTACAACGGGACAATTTATAAAATTTGAACTGGTGATTAAGCAAGAAAAATTTAAAGCAAATATTTATGTGGACAAACAGGGCTTCAGGGGGCTTCCCAGGTGGTGCTAGTGGTAAAGAACCCATCTGTCAGCACAGGAGACATGAGAGACTCAGGTTCAATTCCTGGGTTGGGAAGATCCCCTGGAGGAGAGGATGGCAATCCGCTCCAGTACTCTTGCCTGGAGAATCCCATGGACAGAGGAGCCTGGCGTCTACAGCCTATGTGGTCACAAAGAGTTGGACAGGATAGAAGCGATTTAGCATGCATGCACAGGGCTTCAGGAAAGCAGATGCGTTAGAGATGAAAGTTAAGTGGAGGCTTTTGTAAGGAATCGAATGGGAGATTTCCAAGTGAGCCAGGGCAAGCACAAAGAGATGGTACAGATTTGGAGTCTCCTCAAAAATGACACATCAGGCCACCTCAACTAAATGGGCCACAAGCAGTGCAAACAGTTTGCCAAAAGGATACAGATCGCTTCCAAGCCAGCCTCCAGCCTGGCAACTCAGGCAGCACGCTCGAGGCAACAACTGCACAAAGTCACGCAAGCGGAGAAACCACCAGGTCCCTCCTGTGTTCGGTCCACCAGCTGAAGCGGAGCCAAGTCAGCCCACCTACCGCCGTACAAGGGACGCCTTGCTGCGACACCATTGCCTGACAGAGCGTTCTATTTTTTAATGTCTTCATGCATTCATGTTTCAAAAAAGACCATCAATCACCAGCTCTAATTTTATACTCATTAATCAAAGTAAGGGCTGTGCTTTTGCCTAAAATAGATTAATAATGCTTTACCTATGAGAAATGGACAGGAATTGGAAGACAGAGGAAGAAGTGAAAGATGGCCCGAGGTGAAGTAAGGAAAGCATGCATAATAAGGAAGAGCAGGTTACAGCAGCATGTGGGCTCACGCGCCAGAAATGAAGGAAAGAGGAGCAGAAAAACATGGTGCAGAAGAGTGGAACAGACAAAAACAGGAGGGCACTCAGTGTGGGAGGCTGATGATTCAGTTCCAGACCTCAGTCCTTCAGCTACTCCATCAGTGATTTACAGGATCCTGAAGACACTGGTTTTATAGTACGTGAATGGCTCTATGTTCAAAGTAAGATTTTACTGTATGTGTTGAAAGATATAAATATGTTTAGAAATCTCTTTCAGTTTTTAGCTAGGCAATACATTAATTTCTCCTTTATGGAGGAAACTTTGTGGTTGATACAACTTGTGTGTGTGTGTGTGTGTGTGTGTTAGTCACTCAGTCATGTCTGACTCTTTGCAACCCAATGGACTGTAACCCACCAGGCTCCTCTGTCCATAGAATTCTCCAGGCAAGAACACTGGAGAGGGTTGCCATGTCCTTCTCCAGGAGATCTTCCCAACCCAGGGATTGAACCCAGGTCTCCTGCCCTGCAGGCAGATTCTTCACCATCTGAGCCGCCAGGGAAGCCCCTGATATAGTTTACATGGATATATTCGTAATGCCATCCTCAAACTATTTTGTAAAACCTGTGGGGTATACTTTTCTGAATATGTCATATCTACAAAATGTTTCCTTATTTTCTCTAGTTCTTGGAACCCCAGAATCTTCCAAGTTCACTTATCTCTTAATCAGAAGCTAGTTAAGAATATACTTAAAAATTAAACAGACCTAAGCTTCCTTCTTACCAGGTAAAGCAAACTACCTCGGCTCTCTGAGCCTCAGCGCTCCTTTGAAATAGAGGTAATAGGAGTGCTCACCAGCTTGTTTTGTTGAAAGGAGGACACGTGGGAGGGTGTGTCGAGCGCGCAGCTGTGGACCTGGCAGCACCCGTGGCCTGGAACCAGCCGGCCCAGGGCAGCGGGGGGCCTGCACGGGCGCCTCACGCAGTGCCCACCAAGCTGTGTCCCTGAGAGGCCGCAGTTCAGCCACAGCAGGAGAGTTAGGAGGGAAAGCTCCCTGAAATGCTGAACTGTCCATATTCCTACCACTCACAGTTTTGGTTTTTTTTTCCACAGTTTTCTTTGGTGATGGTGGGATCTCTGTTTCAATATGTTCATGGACCTGCACGTTTAAGGCACCCTAGTTGACAATTAATCTGAGGTCACCTCCTCAAGGTCGCCTCTCACTCTGCTCACTTCTTAGTCATTCAGTTCAGTTTAGTCGCTCAGTCGTGTCCGACTCTTCGCGACCCCATGAATCGCAGCACGCCAGGCCTCCCTGTCCATCACCATCAATCGGAGTTCACTCAGACTCACGTTCAACGAGTCCGTGATGCCATCCAGCCATCTCATCCTCTGTCGTCCCCTTCTCCTCCTGCCCCCAATCCTTCCCAGCTTCAGAGTCTTTTCCAATGAGTCAACTCTTATGAGGTGGCCAAAGTACTGGAGCCTTTTAAGCACCTAGAATGTTCTACTTGCCTACCCCAAACCTTCTGGGGCAAAATTATCACTACATTTTCTTTCAATAGAAGAATAAAGTCAAAACCTACGGAAACCTCAACTTTCTGCTTCTGCAGTCTGCCCAATAAGTCTTGTTTTATGAGTGATGCTTACAAACTGTTCCATAAACACTGAAATTTAAAATGTAGATGTAAACACATAAAGCAAATAGGCATATTGTTTCAGGCACCAAGAAACAGGGAAATGAGAGAAGCTGATCTGTTGTCAGATAGCAAATTCCTTCAAGCATTCTTGGAAGCATTTTTCTTTTGGTTTAATCTCACCTTTCAAATATGTCAGAGGAATACTATTGATTCAGTGTGCTGTCAAGGCATAAGAAGTTGATGCAGAAGTCACTTCCTAAATTTATTTTCAAGGCGCAGAACGGCCACCATGGCCAGACAGACCACTGTGCCTTGGTTGGCGCCTCACTCAATTGCATAGAGAGTTTTTAATTCTAAAATGTTTCAAAGCAAATATTATTTGAGTAATGTTATTCCATTCTTTGTTCACAAGCTTCTTCTAAGAAGTAACATCATCTAAGAAATTTGTATTTTGAGATATGTAAATAAGACTTTCCATGTGTACAGTGTACATGCTAAGTCGCTTCAGTTGTGTCTGACTCTTTGTGACCCCATGGACTGTAGCCTACCNCTAAGAAGTAACATCATCTAAGAAATTTGTATTTTGAGATATGTAAATAAGACTTTCCATGTGTACAGTGTACATGCTAAGTCGCTTCAGTTGTGTCTGACTCTTTGTGACCCCATGGACTGTAGCCTACCAGGCTCCTCTGTCCATGGGATTCTCTAGGCAAAGATCCTGGACTGGACTGCCATTTCCTCCTCTAGGAGATCTTCCCGACCCAGGGATCAAACCCACATCTCTTATGTCTCCTGCATTGGCAGGTGGGTTCTTTACCACAGCCCACCTGGGAAGCTCTAAGAATTTCCTTAAATNCGGCCGGGGAGAACGCAGATGGCTATGGAAGCATTTAGAAGGAAGGCCTGAGCTAGTCTGCAATCAGGGAAATATTTCCCAAAACAAAGGACGCTTTAACTGAGATTGAAGAACTAAGTAAGGTGTGGTATCTGTGTTGCGGGGGGTAGAAAGACTGCTAAGAAGGACTTCATACGCAAAGGGCCTGTGGCAGGACGCAACCATCAGCCGCATCAAGTCCAGCCCTTAGATTTCTCAGTGGAAAAACGCAGACTGAGCTTACGGCTTGCCTAGCTGTACCGTGTTCGTGGCAGAGCGGGAAACAGGGTCCAGAACTCCTTCCTCCAAGTCTAGCGTTGTTTCCGTTCCACTGGAGCTTGTATTCCCTGAGCTAATGTTGGGAATTGCTAGACCATTTTCTATAATGACATTTGTCATTTTATGGCCCATGATACATTATGGGCAACACATAATTCTGAATTTTACTTCCCATTTAAAAATCATTATGGCCAAATTTTATCTAAGATATATTTTTAATTGCCTATATTTTTATGTATTTACAAAGAATATGACAAAATTGTAAATAAATGTACGAGAGAGCCCAAAACAGAAAAGAACAAGCACGCACATTTAGCTGCAGCCATAATAGCGTCATGATGGCCTGGGGACAGCGAAGCGGCTCCCTAAGTGGCTAAATGACTCCCAGGAGAGCCTCGCTCAGCAGTGGAAGCTGTTGGTGCTCTCAGACATTTGGGGAAATGCAGCCATTGCCCTATTCCGAGCTTAATTGGCATAATAAATGTCAATTAAAACTCCTTTAAGATTTTAAATTGCAAAACTCAATGAAACTATTTATGTGTAAACTCACACAAGACTTCTTTACAAGAAGCCTCTCCTATGAAAAGTTGTATTTCTTGTACATTTACCCTGGGTTACAAATCTCCTAGCATGGACACTCACTGCAAACCTCCCTTCGCACAGGGAGGAAAGTTCAGAACACGTCACTCTGAAGTGGCTTAGAGCTGATTATATGTTTCACATGTTAATAGGATTCAGTTTCCTTTCAACAAATACATAGAGAGTACCAACTACGTGCCAGGACTGGAAATACAGCAGGGAAGAAGGTAGAATGGTCCCTCCTATTGGGAGGAAGAGATTCTCCAAAATGCTACCGGGAAGTCCCTTTTCATCTTAAAGGGATCCTAAATCTACACATGACCCTTTTAACTTTTACCTATGAGGCTTAAAAGACAATCATTCATCCAGTATAAATATAAAACAATCTGTGTTAGCTTCTCTATTTGGCAAAAACATCTTCGTGTCTTATGTACAGCTGCGTCCAAAACTTCCGTTCTAAGTAGCCCAAGCTGCCAAATGTTGGATGTCATCATCCTCTCCTTCTGTCCTCCTAGAAGATGCTGGAACAAAAAAACGGGGAGGGGGGATAAAAATCAGTCACTGGTGACATTCACACCTTTAGCACAGAAAACAAATTAGAATTATTCATTAAAAGGTGGATATTTATGAAATGGAAAATAAGTGCTGAAAGAGATCCGTGTGCTAAGTCGCTTCAGTCGTGTCCGACTCTTTGCGACCCCATGGGCCCAGCTCCTGTGTCCATGGGACTCTGCAGGCAGGAACACGAGTGGGCTGCCATGCCCTCCTTCAGGGGATCTTCCCGGCTCGGGGACAAACCTGCATCTCTTGTCTCCTGCATAGCAGGCAGGCTCTTTACCACTGGTGCCACCTGGAAGCCCAGGCAACTCGCTACTCTGGAGANACATCTTCGTGTCTTATGTACAGCTGCGTCCAAAACTTCCGTTCTAGGTAGCCCAAGCTGCCAAATGTTGGATGTCATCATCCTCTCCTTCTGTCCTCCTAGAAGATGCTGGAACAAAAAAAGGGGGAGGGGGGATAAAAATCAGTCACTGGTGACATTCACACCTTTAGCACAGAAAACAAATTAGAATTATTCATTAAAAGGTGGATATTTATGAAATGGAAAATAAGTGCTGAAAGAGATCCGTGTGCTAAGTCGCTTCAGTCGTGTCCGACTCTTTGCGACCCCATGGGCCCAGCTCCTGTGTCCATGGGACTCTGCAGGCAGGAACACTGGAGTGGCTGCCATGCCCTCCTTCAGGGGATCTTCCCGGCTCAGGGACAAACCTGCGTCTCTTGTCTCCTGCATAGCAGGCAGGCTCTTTACCACTGGCGCCACCTGGAAGCCCAGGCAACTCGCTACTCTGGAGAGTTTCTTCTCGGCTGTGCAAGGCCTGAGGAATCCTACCTCCCTGGCCAGGAATCAAACCCACAGCCTGTAGCAGTCTGAACCACAGACCAAGGGAGGTCTGCAGGAGGGGCCCCCGAGCCGGGCCTGGCCATGATTCCAGGTCGGCATTTGACCAGGGGGCCCGGGGGAGGCACACACCTGCCCGAGGGCGGTGTGCGGAGGACGCGCCGGGCATCCTGCCCGACCCTCTGTCCGGCTGAGCTGGGAGCGAGGAGGAAGGCGTATTCGGGAGTCGGATATTTGTCATCTTCTTATTTAATTCTTCCTGCTCCAGTTCTTCAAGTTCTGCCATCAGCTCATCCTGAACATAGGAAAAAGAATTACAGAGTTAACGTTTCAAGACGTGGGTTTCCTCAAACACAATAACAAAAACATCTGCTACCCAATTGATATGTGAGAATCCAGTGAAATGGAATATTTATTTTAAGACTAAGTCTTTTTTGCAACATTGAGCAATAATTAAAATATGAATATTTGGGGCTGTGCAAATATGTTGTAGCTAATCTTATAATACTTCAGTCAACATTTTTTTTTAAGTAATTTGTGCTAGCTGAATATATAACCTCCAGAGCTTCTAGAAAATTTACACTTTGCCTGTCATTTTTGCAATGTAACTTCTATGTTCTACTGTTAAGAATTCAGAATCTGTGAAACTTTAATTAGAGGAAATACATATTTTCATTTTGGCTAATGCTACTGAAAATAAAACAGATATAGCAAAACCTTAACATACCAAATGCAAAAAGAAGCAAAGATACTGTGGCTCCTTTGTTAAATTACTGGAACCAATGAAAACCATGCTGTGTGTTTGAGTTAAGAATAACTCCAGGTGGGCACACTGTATTTCTTTCTGTTAGCAATAGTCCCAGACAGTCTGGCTTAATCTTAAATTACTCTGTCCTAAGAACCTTAGACAAGCAAGTCCAGTTTGAAACTTTGAGGGCAAAAGCCACCTTACAACAGAAATGATATGGCTTGAGATGACGAGTTCAGGTCTAACTGGCTCCAACAGTCCTCAGGTTGAGCCCAACCCCCTGAGAGAGGTTGGGAGTCAAAACTAAACTTGTCATCATTATAATTCTGAGGCCGTTGTCATGAGCAATGACCTAAGACACTCATATTCCACCAAGGAGATTTCATTTATTCATTCGTCACTGAACAAATTTATCGAGAGCTCACTCCAGGCCAGGCATGAACTCAGGGCTCGGGAGACAAAGTCCAGTCAACAGTCCCTACACTTAAGGAGCTTTTTGGAACGCAGGAGAAAGGCTCACAAACAAAGAATTATTCTATTTTAAAGTGAGAGTAACAATGCTGAGGCCAAGAGTGCAGATCTTGAAGGCAAGCACAGCACTGGATCAGGTCAGCATGTATCAGACATACGGCGAGCTGCGCTGTCTGAGAACTGTTAATATCTACCTCAAAAAGGGAAATAAACACGAAAATGTATAGTATGAGGCCATGTGAAATAGTGCCTCAGGCTAGTGGCTGGCTTTACAGTTCTCCATAGCCTGAAGGAATAAAATACCTTCAGAATGAATATTCTGACATCCTATTTCTGCTAAAAGAACAATTCAGAACAAATATGGCAAATGGAGTAATAGCAGAACACGCTCCCCTACACTGAATGTACGCCCAGAGTCGCCCACAGCGCTTGACGGCCTTTAACAGCGCTGAAAGGATCGCTATTTCCTATAACAAATATGCGAGCACAAAACGGTCATTGCCATCACTTCCAGATTTCAGGTAGCAAGCACGTATTCATTCACTGATAAAAGAATTTTAGAATTTAAGGGACTTCTAGTGATCGTCGTGTTCATTTTATAAATGAGAAGACTGAGGGTCCGAAGGTGGAGGGCCTCACAGGGCCCCGCGGTGCGTGGCAGAGCGGGCGTGCTCGGCGCCCAGGGCCCTCTGCAGCACCCAGGAAGCCCCCGGCTGCTCCCTGGAGCCGGGCCGCGCGCTCCTGGGAAGGGCCGGGCGCCACGCTTCCGCGCTGCGGGCCGCAGACGCCCCGACGAGCGGCCTCCTGCTTGCTGCTGTTGCTGCTCCAGCTGTCCACAGTCGTTTAAACATATAAAAAACCATCTTGCTTCACGGGCCAAACAAAAACAGAACTCGGGAAAGATCTGGCCTGAAAGCCACCCTTTTCCAAGCCATGGCCTACATCATTTAAAAAGCTGCTGAAGAAACAGACCAGCAGACGCAGAAACCAAGCTCATGGTTAGCAAAGGGGGAAGGGGCTGGGGGGCACGTGAGGAGTCTGGATTAACATGTACACAGTGTTATAGATGAAACAGAGAACCAGCAAGGCCCATGGCACAGGGAACTCTACTCAGCATTTTATAATAACCTATAAGAGAAAAGGGTCTGAAAAAATAGCTACATGTATGTACAACAGAATCACGTTGCCGCACACCAGAAACTAGGCATACTGGTCAATCAACTACACCTCCATTTTTTTAAAAAAGGAGAATGGAGGAAAATGAGATGAAATAAAATAAGTTTAGAGACAAAAGAGCTGCTGCCACCCCATCCTCACTTTCAAGGACTCCGCAGAACCACACCTTCCTCCCTAGGTGTGTGGCGGGTGACAGTGCGTGAATGCGGGAAGTCAGGCTCTTTGCCACGCTCATCTGAAACGTTCCAAAGCATGCACCAGTGATTCTTGGGTGTGCTCTGAGGAGGACAATTGAAATTCACAGCACAGACTTCACCAGTATAATCATGGTATGTTATTACTGGACTGATTAATCTCAGTGGAATGTGTGTGTTAATAATGCCACTCCACACTTGTCTCATAGCCTGGGTGGTACACAGAGGCAGCCTGAGCCCTGCGGCAGCAGGAGCGTGATCTGCCTGTCCCGTGCAGGGTGACAGCCCACTCTGTTTCGCCCAGATGTGTGAGCACTCAATTTCTCGTAATGGGGCTGTTTACACACCCATCAACAATTAAAACTCATTGACTTCACATAATCACATGCTGCTTTTCTAATAGCTGAGAACTTAATTAGGGGGCTATTTGCCAAACTATATTAATCTTTCCTTTAAATCAGAGTTGCCAACACTTCATTTCCCTCTTAAGACAGGTGTTTTTCTAACAGATATCATTTATTCTTTAGTGATATTAAAGGACATGTGTACGAAAACCTGCTTGCTTCACATGGTGGGAAGCTATCTTTCAAGATTTTTTTTTTTTTTGAGGTGGACCACTTTTAAAGTGTTTATTTGTTACAATATTGCTTGTTTTATGTCTTGGGTCTTTGGTCCTGAAGCTCGTGGGATCCAACCAGGGATGGAACCCACAGCCCCTGCACTGGAATGTGAAGTTGTGACCAGTGGCCTTCAGCGAAGTCCCAGGAGGAGCCGTCCTTCCCAGCGGCCACGCGCTCCATTCCACACTGTGCCACCCACCTCATCAAAGTCATCGCCAAATCCAACCCGTTGAGAAAATGCTTCAGAGATTTCTTGGGCAATATCCTGTTGCTCTGTGATCTCTTGCATCAAATCGTCTATTTTGTTCAGATCCCTGGGAAACAATGTTTTGTTGAAATATTATAGAATTTTACTTTAAAATTATGAATTTAGACACAATCCCCTATGAAAAGTGAGCCAACTCAACATAAACTCTTGGTTATTTCAGTAGGATTATAAACGTCCCTGGTGGTAAGATTGATCAACTTGAAGAATTTACATTTCAAGAAATTAATAATTCTGTATATGCACATATATTTTAAATTATGTAAGTTACATTGATAGCCATTACGTTTGGGAGTCACTAGGAATGATGCTGAAGCTGAAACTCCAGTACTTTGGCTACCGCATGTGAAGAGTTGACTCACTGGAGAAGACTCTGATGCTGGGAGGGATTGGGGACAGGAGGAGAAGGGTATGGCAGAGGATGAGATGGCTGGATGGCATCACGGACTCAATGGACGTGAGTCTGAGTGAACTCCGGGAGTTGGTGATGGACAGGGAGGCCTAGCGTGCTGCGATTCATGGGGTCGCAAAGAGTCAGATACGACTGAGTGACTGAACTGAGCTGAGGGGGACTCAGTCTGGTAGGGCATACTCAGGTGCTAAGTCGTGTCCAGCTCTTTGCGACCCCATGGACCATAGCCCACCAGGCTCAGACTTTGTCCATGGGATTTCCTAGGCAGGTTGCCATTTCCTTCTCCAGGGTGGAAGGGCATATGAAGCAGTTAAATACACGCTACGTATTAACTCTGCAGGAAGCGACTCCACGGGTCATCAAGGACCACAGTGAGTGAGATAAGCTAGGGTGGCACTCAGGAGCTGCTGTCAGAGCAGCTTTCTGTAGAAGATGGCCTCTGGAGACCAGAGATCTATTTTCCAGAATGCCGTGTAGTCCTGAGAGTCTGACTCCCTGAGAACTTCCCCATGGCTGCTGCTGGGCTGGGCGACAACGGATGAGAGCAGGGTTAGGCCTGTGAAGGCCTCAGAAGAATCAGCAGCTTCAGCAGAGGGAGCACAGGCCCAGGGCCGACGGCAGCTCTCAAGCCAGTTCCTGGTGCCCGAGCCCCTCTGGCCCCTGCAGCCCCACGGGCTCGGGTCCAAACGTCCCGGCAGCCGTGTCTGCATCCCATCTCCAGATCATCCCTCCAGCTCTGAGCCCAGGCCACGCTGATGGGTACCAGGGAGGTGACAAGGTTACTCATTACTGAGCCACTAACGCTGACATCGTCATTCCCAGTGGAATAAAATGCTTTGCGTGCTTTCCTGACTCCACATAGAGGAAAAGCATTTCATGCAGTAATCAAAAAGAGAACTTTGGCACCTTGCTGTGCCGTGCTGTGTGGTGCTAAGTTGCTCAGGCGTGTCCACCTCTTTGCGACCCCATGGACCACAGCCCGCCAGGCTCCTCTGTCCCTGAATTCTCTGGGCAGGACACGGGAGGGGGCCGCCAGTTCCTCCTCAAGCCGCTCTCCGACCGCCCCTTATTTCCACTTCTTATATTTATAACAAAGATAGTAGGATCATGTGTTTAAAAATCATATGTGAAATGTACAGCTAAATGTGGGCCCAGTAAATTCTTCCCAAAAGGAACACCCAGGGAGGATGAGGCTGAAGGACTGGAGAAGGCTATGATTCTGGAACACAGTTAGCACCTAACTCACAGCAACGACCTGGGTGGTGACTCTGAGAGTGAATCTAATGATCCCCCAGAAGCCTTCAGAATGACGGCTGATGGTCAGCTGGTTATCAGGACAGGAAAATGCCAGCAAAGCCGCCTTCACTGACCACGGCCTCTCTCCCCCTCTTCTCCCATCCATAGAACCTTCTCCACGAGTCCCTCAGACGCTTGNCTTTGTCCATGGGATTTCCTAGGCAGGTTGCCATTTCCTTCTCCAGGGTGGAAGGGCATATGAAGCAGTTAAATACACGCTACGTATTAACTCTGCAGGAAGCGACTCCACGGGTCATCAAGGACCACAGTGAGTGAGATAAGCTAGGGTGGCACTCAGGAGCTGCTGTCAGAGCAGCTTTCTGTAGAAGATGGCCTCTGGAGACCAGAGATCTATTTTCCAGAATGCCGTGTAGTCCTGAGAGTCTGACTCCCTGAGAACTTCCCCATGGCTGCTGCTGGGCTGGGCGACAACGGATGAGAGCAGGGTTAGGCCTGTGAAGGCCTCAGAAGAATCAGCAGCTTCAGCAGAGGGAGCACAGGCCCAGGGCCGACGGCAGCTCTCAAGCCAGTTCCTGGTGCCCGAGCCCCTCTGGCCCCTGCAGCCCCACGGGCTCGGGTCCAAACGTCCCGGCAGCCGTGTCTGCATCCCATCTCCAGATCATCCCTCCAGCTCTGAGCCCAGGCCACGCTGATGGGTACCAGGGAGGTGACAAGGTTACTCATTACTGAGCCACTAACGCTGACATCGTCATTCCCAGTGGAATAAAATGCTTTGCGTGCTTTCCTGACTCCACATAGAGGAAAAGCATTTCATGCAGTAATCAAAAAGAGAACTTTGGCACCTTGCTGTGCCGTGCTGTGTGGTGCTAAGTTGCTCAGGCGTGTCCACCTCTTTGCGACCCCATGGACCACAGCCCGCCAGGCTCCTCTGTCCCTGAATTCTCTGGGCAGGACACGGGAGGGGGCCGCCAGTTCCTCCTCAAGCCGCTCTCCGACCGCCCCTTATTTCCACTTCTTATATTTATAACAAAGATAGTAGGATCATGTGTTTAAAAATCATATGTGAAATGTACAGCTAAATGTGGGCCCAGTAAATTCTTCCCAAAAGGAACACCCAGGGAGGATGAGGCTGAAGGACTGGAGAAGGCTATGATTCTGGAACACAGTTAGCACCTAACTCACAGCAACGACCTGGGTGGTGACTCTGAGAGTGAATCTAATGATCCCCCAGAAGCCTTCAGAATGACGGCTGATGGTCAGCTGGTTATCAGGACAGGAAAATGCCAGCAAAGCCGCCTTCACTGACCACGGCCTCTCTCCCCCTCTTCTCCCATCCATAGAACCTTCTCCACGAGTCCCTCAGACGCTTGCTGCCCTTGTGCACCTTTGACCCAAACCTCACCGTCATATTTAAGCTCAGGCAAGGATTAGATTTTCTGTGCAAATAAAAAGCAAACAGTCACGAGCCCCACTACCGCTATGAACACTGACGGCTGAGTGCTTACGTTACGCCAGGAACTCCTGACGGCAGTGCGTCTAGTTTCTCATCAACCGTCACAAGAACCACATGAGGTGAGTGAGATTATTATCTCCAACTTACAGACAAGGAAGCTGAATCAGGAAGAGACAAAGTGTTGTCCAAGGACAGTCAGCCAGGATCTGGGATTACAATCCAGAAAACCTGCCCCCAGTCCACATTCATATCCATTATACTGTATGCCAATGGTTCTCGAACACTGGTTAGTATCAGAATCACCCAGAGAACTTGGTTGAAAACAAAAAGGCCCAGTCCCAAGCTTTCTCAAAGGGGCTTGGGCATCTCGGTTCTCTTTAGTGGTGATTTCTGAGTCCTCCCAAAGTTTGACCTTGGGAGGGGAAGATCCCCTGGAGAAGGAAACAGCAACCCAGCAACATGTGGGTTCCAGTACTCTTGCCTGGAAAATTTCAGGGATGGAGGAGCCTGGTAGGTTACAGTCCTTGGGGTCACAAAGAGTCGGGCATGACTGAGGAGCTTCACTTCTGCAAAGTTTGACAGCTACTACTGTACAGTTCTAATCCCCTCACGGATGTTACCACTTAAGCCTTTTTGAAACTATGGGATGAAAATATTTGCAGGTGGAGTATCAGAGAACAGCGAGGCCTGGAAAACATCAAAGGCAAAAGGAGTGCCCTTTATTTTCTCTGATCTTTTCTTCTTTTGCTAATATATTAAAGCTTCCACTCTTTAATATGGGAGTATTAAATATGGAATGGAATGGGAGCATTCCATTCCAACATGTCAGAGTCTCAGATGAGTAAGCCCACCCCTGCCCAAGCCATCAGAGTTCCAAAGCTCTGAGGGAACGTAAGACTCAAAGGGAGACGGCGGTCACTCACATGTTCTCATGAACGGCTTTCATAGCTTTTGCTGCAAGGCCCATATTCTTTAACACCTCCGTGTTGGTATATGAGTTTTCCAAGGCTTCTCTCTGGAACTCAATGGTGGAAAGTGTGCCATCAATCTGAGTGAGCTGCTTCTCAAGCCTCTTCTTCCTCTTCAGAGCCTGTAATGCAGCTAAATAAGGGAGAGGCCACATTTATAAGGAGCTTTACGTACGCTCTTTACTCAAGAGACATTTACTCAGCATTAACCATGGAGACCCGGGTTCAGTCCCTGGGTGGGGAAGATCCCCTGGAGAAGAGAATGGCAACCGGCTCCAGTGTTCTTGCCTGAAGAATCCCATGGGCAGGGGAGCCTGGGGGGCTAGAGTCCACGGTGATGCAGACAGGCAGACACACCGAGCTCCAGATGAGCGAGCGAGCGAGCCGTGGACTCGGCACTGGGGAAACCCACACGTTCAGCTCAGCTCAGTTCAATCGCTCAGGCGTGCCTGACTCTTTGCAACCCCATGAATCGCAGCACGCCCACAAAGAGGACTCCAAATAAAGCTGAGGGGTGTAGAGGCAGCATCTGTCCTTGCAACTGCTTGCAAAAACTATCACTCCCCAAAACATTTTGTTATTCTCCCAAAAATCTGCCAGGTGTCAGAGGATGAAAAGTCAGAATACCATACTCTATAATATATACCACAGAAACGTTTGTGTTAATGTTGGATTTTAGAAAAAGACTAGGTAAAAATAGAGGTGCATACTGCGTAATATGAAAATAAAGCTTTAGAGAAAGAGAGAGCCTGAAGGACTGTCTGTCTNTCTATAATATATACCACAGAAACGTTTGTGTTAATGTTGGATTTTAGAAAAAGACTAGGTAAAAATAGAGGTGCATACTGCGTAATATGAAAATAAAGCTTTAGAGAAAGAGAGAGCCTGAAGGACTGTCTGTCTTAACCCTATATTCTTATTTCAGTTAGCAATAATTGCGCCTCGAATAAACGCCACTGGCTATGATACTGCCACTGTGCAAAGTTATTCTTAATGAGAGAGTCATTTCCTAGGCAGGTTGATAAGAAGTCTAGGGGTCCCCAAGGAGAGAGGGGTCTGGAATTCTCAAGNGCTCCTTTATAGCTAGCAATCTGCTTTGTGGAAAAGCACATTTTTTAGAAACCACTTAATTCCTTCTTCTTCTGCTGCTGAGGACTGTCCTCGAGAGCAGTCTTCAATCCTGGCTGTATGTGAAAGTCGCCCTGATGCTCGGAGGATCCCACCCCCACAGATTCTAGTGTAACTGGCTGGAGTAGGGCTGGGATGTCAGTTTTTGAAAGTGCCTCTGGGGGTGACTCTGCCCTGTGGCCGGGGTTAAGGATGTGGAAGCACGGCACGTTTTCATAGCACGGCACCGTGAGCACTGACATCTGTCTGTGTCTCTGGGATAACCAAGGACCAGCAGCTTGAGGACTTTTTAAAAAATTGTTTTTATTCATTTGTTTTTAAAACTTTATTGCAGCATAGTTGCTTGACAACGTTGTGTTAGCTTCTACTGTGAGGCAGAGTGAATCGGCTATACACACACACACATATCAGAGAAGGCACTGCCACCCCCTCCAGTGCTCTTGCCTGGAGAATCCCAGGGACGGGGGAGCCTGGTGGGCTGCCGTCTGTGGGGTTGCACACAGTCAGACACAACCCACTGCTGATTCGCTTCAGAAGTCGCTCAGTCCTGTCTGACTCTCAGCGACCCCGTGGACTGCAGCCCACACATATTCCCTCTTTTTTGGATTTCCTTCCCATTTAAGTGAAGTTCTCTGTGTTATTCAGTAGGTTCTCACCAGTTATCTATTTTTTTAAAATGCGATTTAATTGGAGGGTAGTTGCTTTACAGCCTGTGATGGTTCCTGCATCAGCATGAACCAGGCACAGGCGTTCACGTGTCCTCTCCCTCCAGAGTCCCGTCCCATCCCACCCTCCAGGTATTCGAAGGGCTGGGGTGGGGTCTCTGTATCACCCAGACCCAGCAAACTCCTGCCCGCCGTCTCTGTTAAGGTGGCCGTGTCTGTGTTTGCACGCTGCTCTCTCAGTCTGGCCACCCCCCCCCCCCCCCCCCCCCCCCCCCCCCCCCC
>SJYW01046708.1:44449-65868 GCA_006410735.1 Raphicerus campestris | reverse complement strand
AGAATAGCTTGGTATAGAGAAGGGAAACTGGTATTCCAAGATAAGGAATCATTCATGCATTATTTTTTTCTGAGTGCATACTGTATAGCCAGTACAGAGCGAGATGCTGGAGACTCAGCAGCGAAGCGAGAGAAACTAAAATCCATGCATTTCTGAAGCCTACTTTCTAGTCAGGAAATGATGGACAATTAATTAAGAAAGCAATGTACTGGATGGAAAAAATAAAGTAGTGTTAGGGAATTAAGGTTTCAGACAATATGTGGAAAAAACATTGAGTCTAAAGAATTAGGTTTTGACATAAGGCCAGGTTTCTGGGGACAGAAGAGCAGAGTGCTGTGAGATGGTCTCTAAATGTCAGCTGAGTCCTGATCCCATAGGAGCCACCTGATATTCTAAGGATCTTGTTTTGTATCCAAAGAGCAAATGAAAATCAGTCAGAAATTAAAACAAAGGACATAATAGTTACTTTAAAATTCAATGGAAAAATCTATTTTACTCAATTTAGTGTGTCACAGTTTCAGAAATGCATGTGGTGTGCAAAGCAAGCTACATTTGAATTAAAAATTGTTCCCTTCCATTATTATGTAATCTCAATAGGGAAAAAATAATACTGGCAAGGAAGACATCCAAATATATATTAGTGTTTAATCCAGCAGTGGGATTTAGAGAATAAATGTTTAAATCAATGATGTAGAAGCGGAAAATAACACATTAATCTTCGTTCAATACTCATCCTACAAATGTGGTTTCATAAAGAGTTCTCAGCACCTAGCGTATTTTTCATTTTTTAATCTCAATTGATCTCAGCTAATAAGGAGGCTGTTGTTCAAAAGAATGATCTTGTTCAGAATGATTTACCATGGTTAAGATGGCAAAGGAAATTGGAAATTTATAGATCTGTTAAAAAGACTTAGATGTCAGGCTAACTGATACATTTTGGTCACCCCTTGAAATTACATCCATTTCTAGAATGCCAAATGAACTCTCCAAAGCAGCAGCAGCAGAATTACCCTTTAAACACACTGCAGAATCATCAAATAGTTATTTATGAAACAGCTCAACGAGCAGTTTGTTTGTTTCTCAGAACTTGATATTCATTGTATATAACACAAGCACAGTAATAAATACAAAAATAGACATTTTGAAAAACAATAATTTTGCAAAAATGAAAGTTTTCTTGCCCTAATTGATAATGAAGCTCCATGGAGCCTGTGACTGAGTTTTGCCTGCATAGCTCTGGATCCATATTTTCTCATATCTCTGTCCTTGCCTGATTAGAAAGAAATTAAAGAATCCAAGGGTTCTCAGACTGAGCTGTAAAGTGTTTTCGACACCAGCCCCTTTATGAATATAAAAGGAGAGGTAACNATGAAAGTTTTCTTGCCCTAATTGATAATGAAGCTCCATGGAGCCTGTGACTGAGTTTTGCCTGCATAGCTCTGGATCCATGTTTTCTCATATCTCTGTCCATGCCTGATTAGAAAGAAATTAAAGAATCCAAGGGTTCTCAGATTGAGCTGTAAAGTGTTTTCGACACCAGCCCCTTTATGAATGTAAAAGGAGAGGTAACCCGTCTACCTCAGCATCATCTTTATCACGTAACCTTCCCAAAGTTGATTCTTGATTCGTGCAGAATCACTTCAGTCGTGTCTGACTCTTTGTGACTCTATGGACTGCAGCCCGCCAGGCTCCTCTGTCCATGGGGTTCTCCAGGCAAGAATCCTGGAGTGAGTTGCTCTGCCCTCCTCCAGGGGATCTTCCCGATGCAGGGATTGAACCCGCGTCTCTTACGTCTACCTGCACTGGCAGGTGGGTTCTTCACCACTAGTGCCCCCTGGGAAGCCCCTGATTCTTAACAAAGATCACTGGGGAATTGGATTCTCCCCCAGGAGGCTGCAGACGGAACACAGTTATGCCAACACGTTGGTTGTAGGAGTTTTCACGTCCAGTACTGTGCGATAATAAATTTGTGTTTTTTTAAGCCATTAAGTTTCTGGGAATTTTTTGTAGCAACAATAGAAAACTAGTACATATAACAAGGAGCTGATCTGATCTAGGGTGAGTCCTAGAAACTCTTGAGAGTTGGACGATGAGGAGGAGAAAACTAAGTAAGTGAGGAAAGGAAAGAGCATCCCAGACTGAGAGACTAGTCCATGCCGTGGAGCAGAATATCTGGTGAATACAATTATTTAAGAGGTCAGTGGGAAGACAGAGAAGGAGAGTAGTTTCAGATGCTAGGGACAGGGAAGCAGGATGTGGGTAATTTTTTAAGCCATTCTATGAAATGGGAGTAATAATAAAATATACCTTAAAGTATCATTATAAAGATTAAATGATTCATTTAGGAGCTTGGTACATAATAATCCAAAATTTTAGCTGTTATTATTGTTCAGTTCAGTTCAGTCACTCAGTCGTTTCTGACTCTGCAACCCTATGGAATGCAGCATGCCAAGCCTCCCTGTCCATCACCAACTCCTGGAGCTTGTTCAAACCCATGTCCATTGAGTCAGAGATGCCATCCAACCATCTCATCCTGTCGTCCCCTTCTCCTCCAGCCTTCGATCTTTCCCAGCATCAGGGTCTTTTCAAATGAGTCAGCTCTTTGCATCAGGTGGCCAAAGTATTGTAGTTTCAGCTTCAACATCAGTCCTTCCAATGAATATTCAGGACGGATTTCCTTTAGGATGGACTGGTTGGATCTCCTTGCTGTCCAAGGGACTCTCAAGAGTCCTCTCCAGTATTGTTAGGTTTGAATAAATGTTCAAGATTTGATTTTGAATATATTGTGCAAGATAAGTGTTAGGAATACAACAAATCTACTGAATGTTACATAAACGTACAGAGACAGATGAACGAACAGCTATACAGTGAGCACCTGTGCAACCAGAACACAGCCCCGTCCTCATGGGGCTTACAGTGCAGAGGGGAAGACGAACATCAATCAAATAATCGTATAAACAAGTAGAAAATCAGATCCGGGACAAATGTCTTGGAGGGGATACGAGGTGAATGTTGCAATAGCAGGATTTGTCCTAGACAGGAAGAACAAAGAAGAATTTCCTAAGGAAAACATACTTGTGGTAACCTCGAAAGGAAAAGCAGAAGTGAACCAGATCAAATGGGAGAGGGAAGAGTATTCCAGGTGCGAAGAACACCAGGTGTGAAGTGCCCGAGACCGTGAACATGAAGAGGCCTCAGGGAGAAGAAGAGAAGAGAAAGACGGGCCAAGATTTGTTAAGACTTTAAATGCCAAGCAGAGACATTCCTTTCTAGATCATGTAAGCTCCTTGAGATTGGGTCTTAATCAATTCTATATCAAACCTAAAAATTTTTTTTTTAATATATAACAGATACTCAAAGGACTCGCTAAATTGACTTAAGTGCACAATTTATTTTGTAGCTAATAGAAGCCACTGAAGGGGTTTGTGTTGGTTTTTTTTTTTGGCAGGGGGCAGGTAAATTATAATCTTGCCTGGTTAGTGTTAGTAAGAAAAACATGTTTCAAGTCCCACTTACTATAGCAGATGGCTAATGTCCTGGAGGACTGAATTTTTGCCTGTGCATTCAGAAGTCTTTTCCAGGTGAAAGGGTAAAAGCATTACATTCTGAAGGTGGAGTACGAGTGAAACCTGTTTCCTAAACTGGTCCAGTGATAAGAATGACAGAGAGGGCGCTTGTTAAAAACGTAGCCCCCCAGGACCCATCCCAGACCCTGTAAAGAAGGCTCTGGAAAAGGTGTGCGCAGCTGTATTTATTGACACGCACTTTACCTGATTTTTATTCTCAAAAAGGTTTGGAAAACTCTGGTATAGAGGACCTTGAAGGGCAATGGAAAGACATATGCAAAAAAGTATGAACATCTGAAAGAGCCAGAAGGTATCTTATGAAAATGACTGGGGAATAGGGCGCCTGAGAGGAAGTGGTTGTTACTGAGGCTGGAAATTGTGAAAAGCTTTACTGGTAAAGTTTGTCCTCACTAAGCTGAAAAATCTTGTGAATAATAGAGACCCAATGGAAGATCTTAGGCAAGGAAGTGAGTTTTGGGGGAGGAAATAATTCAAGAAATGGAAAAGTACAGGTTTGAGAGACATTTTTGAGAAATAATTGAGAGTGCTTAATGGCTCCTTTTATGAGAGAAGTGAGAAAGGAGAGGTGGAGAATGAATCCAATCTCGCGTGGCAGAGTGCCTTTGTTAGGGAGCAGATGATGTGGTAAGAAAGCATTTTAGACTTAGAAATACGGAAGGAGAAACCTCCAATTTGGGAGGAAGTTCTCAAGGCAGAGAATATGGTTATGGAAGTCATTGGAACCATGGGAGTTTCACTTGTATGAGGATGTAAATTGATAAATGGTCCAAGCACAAAATTATGGGGAAATGGGCGTCTTTAAGTAGCACTTACAGAAATCCTTCCCAGGGGGCTCTGTGATTACGAACCCCCCTGCCAGTGCAGGAGACGCAGGAGACGTAGGTTCCCTCCCTGGGTCGGGAAGATCCCCTGGAGAAAGGAACAGCTACCCTCTCCAGCGTTCTTGCCTGGGAAATTCCATGGACAGAGGAGCCTGGCAGGCTGCCGTCCATGGGGTCACAAAGAGTAGGACACAACTCAGCAACTGAACAGCAGCAAGAGGAGAAATCAGCAAAGAGACTCGATGGAGACGGAAGAGTCAGCAACTGTGGTCTCAGCTGTCCTCCCCATCTCCTGGCAGCCTCCTTCGAAAGAGCTTATGCCAGGACTGTTGTACCCAGTGCCTCTGACCCCACAGCAGGCCAGNCAAGGGTCCCTTTGGGTTCCTGTGCATGTGTGTTCAGTCACTTCTTTCGTGTCTGATTCTTTGTGACCTTATGGGCTATAGCCTCCAGCCTCCTTGGTCCATGGGTTTCTCCAGGCAAGAATACGGGAGTGGGTTGCCATGCCCTCCTCCGGGGGATCTTCCTGACCCAGGGATTGAACCTGCGTCTCTTACATCTCCTGCATTAGCAGGCAGGCTGTTTACCGCTAGCACCAACAGGGAAGCCCTGGGTAGGATCTCTTTTTTCTTATGGTTTAAGATACCCTGTAGGATGAGCTCTTTTGGAGTAATAGTGGCTTTCTCTTAAGTGCAGTGCTTTCTGTTTTCATTTTGTAGAGGCAGTGTGATTAGATATATCCAGCCTCACTTGTCTGTTTACTGTCATTTATTATGAGGTACATTGGAAACAGATTAGAGAATGAATGATTATATTCAGTGATTTGTGGTCAATTGCCCCATCTAAAAACAGATACTTTGGTGTGCTTTCCAAAAATTCATTTCCTGACTTAATTGTTGCTTAGTCCTAACTTAGTTGTTTCTTAACTGCAAGGAAGGAAACAATTCAGAACTAAATTTTTCAGTATCAATCCATCTACTTAATTTCTGGAATTTCTTTGAACATGTTTCTACCTAGTCACCCCAGGATTTTTCTCAGAGTTTGGGTCTATTCAAAACAAGTGAATTGTTGTAATTATTCTTGTTAATTACAGTTCTTATCTTACTAGTCTTATCTTTTACATATCTCATTTAGTTTTTACAATTACCCCATGAAGTAAGTGTGGCATATAACACAGATATGTACACACAATAGATATACATACACACACATATACATATGCACACAGACGCAATGTACTTATATCCTATTTTTATCTATAGTACCTAATATATTTTTGATCTTGTATACATATACAGTACCATATACTGTATCCTTATCTATATATATATCTAGTGTGTATATATATATATATATATATATATATATATATAAAACCCAGAGCTCTACTGTTAAGTAACCTGCCTAGCATTGCTAGATCATTAAGCAGTGCAATCAAAATTGAAATCCAAGATTGTCACTTCAAATGCAGGATTTTTGTGATATATGGTCCTCAGAAGCAACATCTGGTAAATCTGAAGCAACATCTTGTGAATATGGGAAAAACACTCACAGGACTTCTTTTTTTCTGATTTGGTATGTTACTGCAGATAATATTTATCTCCTGGTAATCTGGTTACTCTCAGAGTACTTGAGGTTGTGATAGCTTTTGTTTAACCACTACTTGCTGCACTAGGATATTGTTCAAAAGGAAATTTCTCCTGTAGCCACAGTTCAGTACTTGATTCTTTTTACTTAAGAAACCTAAATCAAAATCAGTCACTGACCAGAACATATAACATTTTCCCTTTATTTTAGATTTTCTTCCGTTTGTATGTGATGGATGTTCAGGAGTATTTTGGTAAGTTAAATTTTTACGCGGGATTTAGGAGTAATTTTAGTGTTTATATATAGAGATTTAGCTCTAAAAAGCAGAATGATTTAAATAGTTTGTACTTCAGCCATTGATCTGATATTCACTAAAATAATCATTTGAGGAAAAAATAGATTAGTCATAGGCTCTGATTACTTATGCATATATGTGGCTAGTCTTTAAACTTTCTAGAGTTATGTGTGTGAGTTTTATGTAAAAGTTATGTGTATTAATCACAAGGAGAGAATATATCCAGAATATAAAGAATATGGTTTTTAAATCCAATTAAGATTATTAGTTTTTATTTTTATTAGTACAATGAAAAGAGTCCAACCTATATATTTCTTAAATTGGGTACTATATGGCCTTTGCATATACATTACATGCAATGTAAAACCTGGGAACAAATAAGAATTTTGGAAAATGTATTTTCAATTAAACTTTCAAGTATCAGGCATTTAATTTATTTAATAGAGCACTGAAAATAAATTCTTTTCAGACAATAGTTCAGAAAGACTTATTAGAAGTAAATAAAAATAGTACGTGTTTTTAAGTCATTCAGAACTAGAATACTCCTTTGACATACTATTATTGGTTTTTTTGAGAAATAAAAGGAATCAAAAGAGCCTCTGTGTTTTCACATACCTTGAAACACCCAAAGTAAAAAGGTGATTGAGAGGTGAATTCTTTGCACTCACACTGAAGTGGAACAGCAGTTGGGTTTTAAAACTTCCTGGACTATAGGTGCTCTATCTCTTGTTTGTCTTCTCAGCTTANGAAGTAAATAAAAATAGTACGTGTTTTTAAGTCATTCAGAGCTAGAATACTCCTTTGACATGTTATTATTGGTTTTTTTGAGAAATAAAAGGAACCAAAAGAGCCTCTGTGTTTTCACATACCTTAAAACACTCAAAGTAAAAAGGTGATTGAGAGGTGAATTCTTTGCACTCACATTGAAGTGGAACAGCAGTTGGGTTTTAAACTTCCTGGACTATAGGTGCTCTCTCTCTTGTTTGTCTTCTCAGCTTATTCTTGTATACAGAATTGTTAATGGCGTGTGAGTGTACTTAATCTTAAGGATTTGACCATTAACATATCTCAAATGTTTGCAGTTATCTTTAAGTACATTATTTGATTACATTTAAATAAACACTTTTCTTTGTTATTTAAGCCTTGAACACAGGAGCAGAGAGTCCCATAGCTGCCCTGAGGTATGTTAATATCTCCTAGTGAAGCGTGTTTGTATTTCACAATTTGATTCTATTCATTGTGGTTGTGCTGTGTCTTCCCTGCTGCTCACGGGCCTTCTCTAGGTGCAGCGCACAGGGACTCGTCTCTGGTCACAGAGCGTGGGCTCTAGGCACCGGGGTGCCGTGGGTGCGGTGTTCAGACTCGGGCTCGTGGGCTTCCGTAACTGCGACTCCCGGGCCCCGGAACACACAGGCTCTAGTAGTTGTGGCCCACGGGCTTCAGTTCCTCCACGGCAGGTGGGATCTTTTTGGACCAAGGATTGAACATGTGTCCCCTGCATTGGCGGGTGAGCTCCTGTCCACTGTATTGCCAGGGAAGTCTTGATCCTGATTAAAATTTGGCATACTAAACTAATTTATAAGAGACTCTTACTTTATATTTTTTCCCAATTTGTTTTAAAAATAAACTTTTCTACTTGGTATTTATAAATTTTTATTCTTATAATTTTCATTCCTTTATACTCCCGTTCTGTGGAGGTAGCCCACGTTTAGCTTCAGGCTCTAGATTTATAAATATGTAATGGAATTAGCACCCTCATCATGCGCTCCCTCCAGTTCGCTTCACTGTTGTGCTCATTTGCACCGGTGCCTGGGATTAGGATTCTGTGGTAATAAACTGCTGACTCCATCAGCCTTAGATCATCAGGAGCAAACCTGTAGTCCAGCAAAATCTCTATCCTAATGCTGACCACATCAAAGATTAAAAAGAGCTGTTAGATAAAAGCCAAAATATCTTTATGATCTAGAGCCAGACATCCTGGAATGTGAAGTCAAGTGGGCCTTAGAAAGCATCACTATGAACAAAGCTAGTGGAATTCCAGTTGAGCTGTTTCAAATCCTGAAAGATGATGCTGTGAAAGTGCTGCACTCAATATGCCAGCAAATTTGGAAAACTCAGCAGGGGCCACAGGACTGGAAAAGGTCAGTTTTCATTCCAATTCCAAAGAAAGGCAATGCCAAAGAATGCNGGAGGCCTGGCGTGCTGCGATTCATGGGGTTGCAAAGAGTCGGACATGACTGAGCGGCTGAACGGAACTGAACTGAAGCTTAATGTAGAACCAAAAAGATCTTCAAAGAAAACCCAGAATTAGGTGGATCTGCCACCTGTCACAACAGTGCTGCACCAGGTTAGGCCTCTTAGGAAATAAAGAGAAAGCTGAGCCTAATTAATTTTCCTGAATTTGTAATCAGAGAAGTTGCTCCACCTCCTTTGGGTCAGAGGTTGACGGAAGTTAAACTGAATTCACTCCATTTGGAAAGAAGCATTTACCTCCCATTTTGCAGTTGATATTTATTCCTTCCCACCATTTACCAAACACTTTACCAAGGATTTTTACATCTCTTCTCTCAATTATAAAAATTAAGATTAAATGAGTTTCAGTCAAAATCTGGCCCTCTGAAGTTTTCGTGATTTGAGGGAAATAAAAATTAATTAACATACTGGTATTACTCAGGATTTACTGGAGAGCAATACTCAGACAGAGTCATAGAGTAAACGTTTCTCACATAGCTTATAAATCTCTGCTTGCTTTTTTCTTGTGATATAATTTGCTTTCTGTGAATGTCTCATAGAATGTCTCTCAGTTAGATCTTATTAATTAAATAGTGAAATAAAAATCTTCTGCCTTTAGACCATTGAAACAAATTTGGAATAATGGTTGAGAAATTACTTCCAGTGAGATGTAACTATCTTTTTGTAGAGGATACCGTTTGGTCATGGGTTTCAGGCAGTTAGCATTGGCCTTGAATGACACGGGTTTGAACTGTGTGTGTCCCCGTACGTGTGGCTCTCTTTTTCACTAGATGCGTGGGGCACACAGCGGTGGCCCTGCAGGTGCAGAGCTGCAGATCTGGAAAGCTCGCTGTGGAGACACGCTTGGCTTTTTCACAGTGTGGGGAGTTCGTACCCTAACTCCTGAGTTGTCCAAGAGTCAGCTGAGTTCTTTTAACTCCAGAAACCTGGTTACTTAGTACCTACAATAGCCTAAGTGATCCGGATTTTTTTTTTTTCCATAAAATCTTTTTCTCTGGTGTAATATTTGCTAGTAATACAGTAGGTGGCACTAGTGGTAAAGAAGCTGCCTGCCAGTGCAGAAGATGGAAGAGGCGTGGGTTCTGTCACTGGGTTAGGAAGATTCTCCGGAAAAGGAAATGGCAACTTACTTCAGTAATCTTGCCTGGGAAGTCCAATGGACAGGAGCCTGGCAATCCACAGTCCATGAAGTTGCAAATGTCAGAACCGACCGAGCATACAGACAATATTATATCATTGTGAAAACTTTTTAACTCTGTATAATGGAAAAATATAATTTTAAATGTTCTTTCACGTATATTTAAGCCACTAAAAGCAGTGTGGAAAGTGGATATGACTTGTCATTTGAGGAGTGATGGGCTGATTTCCTAGTCTGTGAAAGTCACTCAGTTGTGTCCAACTCTTTGCGACCCCATGGATTATATACAATCCATGGAATTCTCCAGGCCAGAATGCTGGAGTGGGTAGCCTGTCCCTTCTGCAGCAGATCTTCCCGACCCAGGAATCGAACTGGGGTCTCCTGCGTTGCAGGAGGACTCTTCACCAACTGAGCTATTATTGGGACATTTCTATGTAGTACGTTACACAGTAGAAGACTAAAATCATGGAGAAGATCAGAGTAGTCATTTTAACCTGACTTAGAAGTTAAACACGCTACAGTAGGGAAGTTTTGAAAATGTGGGGCGGTCAGCACAGTAATCGTTTTGCGCACAGTTGTTATAATCTGTGCAAGATTGTGTGGGTTGCTTTTACAAGTTGAAGCAAAAATGCTCTGGATATCAAGAACAGACTTGTTGATTTGCGTTTAATGTGAAATATGACGCCATGCCCCCCTTCTACCTTTTCAGGTGGCTGTAATCAATGAGAGACTGAAGTCAGACACCCGTACATCTCACCCGTGCTCCTTCAGGGACTGTGCTGAGAGAGGGCTTGTGCCCGTTATGTGTCCTTACTGTGAGAAGAACTTTTGCCTGAGGTGACCACTAAGCCCGTTCAAACTGTGTCTCTGTTTAAGCCACATGCAAGCACATGAGCTCCTGTCTCTCTTCTGTCGCTCACAGACACCGTCACCAGTCAGATCACGAATGTGGNTACTTAGTACCTACAATAGCCTAAGTGACCCGGATTTTTTTTTTTCCATAAAATCTTTTTCTCTGGTGTAATATTTGCTAGTAATACAGTAGGTGGCACTAGTGGTAGAGAAGCTGCCTGCCAGTGCAGAAGATGGAAGAGGCGTGGGTTCTGTCACTGGGTTAGGAAGATTCTCTGGAAAAGGAAATGGCAACTTACTTCAGTAATCTTGCCTGGGAAGTCCAATGGACAGGAGCCTGGCAATCCACAGTCCATGAAGTTGCAAATGTCGGAACCGACTGAGCATACACACAATATTATATCATTGTGAAAACTTTTTAACTCTGTATAATGGAAAAATATAATTTTAAATGTTCTTTCACGTATATTTAAGCCACTAAAAGCAGTGTGGAAAGTGGATATGACTTGTCATTTGAGGAGTGATGGGCTGATTTCCTAGTCTGTGAAAGTCACTCAGTTGTGTCCAACTCTTTGCGACCCCATGGATTATATACAATCCATGGAATTCTCCAGGCCAGAATGCTGGAGTGGGTAGCCTGTCCCTTCTGCAGCAGATCTTCCCGACCCAGGAATCGAACTGGGGTCTCCTGCGTTGCAGGAGGACTCTTCACCAACTGAGCTATTATTGGGACATTTCTGTGTAGTACGTTACACAGTAGAAGACTAAAATCATGGAGAAGATCAGAGTAGTCATTTTAACCTGACTTAGAAGTTAAACACGCTACAGTAGGGAAGTTTTGAAAATGTGGGGCGGTCAGCACAGTAATCGTTTTGCACACAGTTGTTATAATCTGTGCAAGATTGTGTGGGTTGCTTTTACAAGTTGAAGCAAAAATGCTCTGGATATCAAGAACAGACTTGTTGATTTGCGTTTAATGTGAAATATGACGCCATGCCCCCCTTCTACCTTTTCAGGTGGCTGTAATCAATGAGAGACTGAAGTCAGACACCCGTACATCTCACCCGTGCTCCTTCAGGGACTGTGCTGAGAGAGGGCTTGTGCCCGTTATGTGTCCTTACTGTGAGAAGAACTTTTGCCTGAGGTGACCACTAAGCCCATTCAAACTGTGTCTCTGTTTAAGCCACATGCAAGCACATGAGCTCCTGTCTCTCTTCTGTCGCTCACAGACACCGTCACCAGTCAGATCACGAATGTGGAAAACTGGAAACCCCTAATCCTCGTATGGCTGCCACTCAGAAACTCGTTAAAGACATTATTGGCAAGTATCTGGAAAGTATGTTGTTTACTTATGCCGTATACTCGTGAATTCCAGAGCCCGGCTTCAGTCAGCTTGCCAATTATGGAAGGTGCTGTTAGCAGCCGTGATGGTTATAACTTGCTATAGATTTGTGACAGTATTTTTCACAAGTCTTACCTAGCCAGTGGAAATTTGGAAATTCCATGGAAATATCCAGCAGGTGTTCTCTTTTGCTGGACTTATCAGCTGGTTAACCATCTTGGCTAGAAATTACATTCATGACGCTAAAGTAGTGGTTTACGTTCTTCAAAGACTAAACTTAGGACTTCCTGGTGGTCCAGTGGTTAAGAATCCACCTGCCAAGGCAGGGGACACGGGTTTAATCCCTGACGCCAGAAGATGCCACATGCTGTGGGGCAGCCGAGCCCGTGTGCCCTGGAGTCTGCTCCTCAAGAGAAGCCGCAACACTGCAACTAGAGAGGAGCCTCACTCGCCGCAGCTGGAGAAAGCCTCATGCTGCAGCGAAAACCCAGCACAGCCAAAAATAAGAAAAATTAAATGAAAAGATAAAATGTAAAACTATAGAAAAAACTTTTAAGAAAATGAAAGAAAAAGATCCCTTTTTAAAAAAAGGACTAAGCCAAGTCAGCTGTCCTCTGAATGCTGCTGATAATCTGATGTATGAGGAAAGAATATATTTGTGATGTTGACCACTGTCACTGCCAACATACTCAACTGAATTTTCATTTTATATTAAGGATAGTAATTTAAATTCTATTAAAAAATCTTCTGTAACACTTCTCTGTCGAAGTGTTAGTGATTGCTTTGGATTAAATAGATTTAAGTTGGAAAGAAGCACATATAACTTAAGTTTTTTAATGTGCAGCTCATGTCCACTCAGTGGTATTTTCCCATTGTTCTTGTAAATATACTATCTACAGAATGAATGTGGTCTCCATATATCTCTAGTATGTGTAATTCATATATGTTTCAAGGCCACAGTTAATAAAACTTTGGAAAATGTGCAAGTTCCTATTTGCTTATATCCTTATGCTTGCTTCTTAGATTCCAAGGCAGGAGAGACAAGTAAACGACGGAAAGGTGCAAAAAGCAGTGAGACAGCCGCAAAGGTAGCCCTGATGAAGTTAAAGATGCATGCTGCTGGGGACAGGTCACTGCCACAGGTCGGTTTTAGGTATTTAGGAAACGAGTTCCAGATACGACTGGAGCCCCATTGGTACTCTTCCCTTTCATTAGTAACAACTAAACCTGAACTCGATGTGCATCGTTTCTGACATTACAAGGTATAAGCCTGGATAAACAATAGTCTTAGGAGTTTCAGTGTGTGTCATAGAAATGGCAGTAAGCCATATGTATCCTTCAACCTTTTTCTTTTACCCTTGGTATCATGCTTTTAAACATATCTGTGCTGATATGTTTAGCCTCTTTCATTCATTTTGGTAGCTCACATTTTTCTGTAATATGTATGTACCACAGTTTATCTATTCTCTTAGTGAACACGATTCAGATTCCTTTTCCAAGCTGTTTGCTGTTATAAACTGTTCACAATGAACACCCTGTGTACACATGAGAACATTTCTCTAAGGCAGTTTCTTTCAAGCTCCGTATCATCAACTACATTTTCTATAACCACCCAGTACATATGTACCTACGTACATACTCAGTTTTAGTAAGGGAGATCTAGCCTCATGAGGATGTGTATCTACTCTGGTATTTTTTGTTCTATTTAAAGACTGTTGACTTTGCAGCCCCTGAAGGATTGAGACCATCAACTTCAAAAATAATATTCCAGGGAACATACCTAGAAATAGAAAACTGGAGAATGGGATTTGCTCATCCTTGGCTTTATTAGATGTTGTTAGTTTTTTATTGTTAGTAATTGTACTGATTTATCTCCTTCTTGCAGTGTCTGAGTTTCCCGCCAGCCTCGGTATTATTCGTTATTACCAGTCTGACAGGTTGAAACGACACATCACCGAGGTTTAAAGTTGGATTTCCCTTGACGAGTGAGGCTCAGCTCCTTTGCATATGTTTATTGGCTGTTTGACTTTCTCTTGTGAATTGCGTATCTTCTGCTGGGTTGTTTGGAACTTTTCGAAAGGTCTATAAGGGTCTGTATATTCAAGTTCTGATCTTTTCCTGATTAATTACGTTGCACGTATCTTCTCTCAGTCTATAGCTTGTGTTTGCCTTGTTTTTGATCTTTTCAGTGATCCAGACTTTTAAAATTTCAATGCACTCAAATCTATTAATTATTTCTTTAGGATTATAAATCTTAAAATGAGTTTTTTACTTACATTTTCCTTTAAAAGTTTTACTGTGTTTTTTTTGTTTAGCTTTCTGTTCCATCTGGAACTTAATTGTAAGTAGAGGCAGAGATTTATTCCTCCCCTTCTCACCTAGCGGGTTGCTTGTCATAACCTAAGAAAGTGAAGAGTTCGTCCTTGTAGCGTCGCTTCTGTTACACACCAGATTGTTCTGTAAACGTGGGACTCAGTTCCTTTGGTCTGACTCTCGGCATCAGTATCGTACTGTGTTAATCGCAGTAGCTTTTACAGTAGTAAGTAGGAGAAGGCTGTCCACCTCATTCTTGGCTTCCAACTGTGTCTGTTCTTGGCCATCTATTCTTTTGTAAAAATTTTAGGATCACTTCATCCTGTTCTGTGAAATGGTGATTTTGATAGAAATTGTGCTAAATTTTAAGTAAGAGACAGTGGACATCTTTAAAATTTCATCCCTCCTATTCATCTCCATAGTCTATCCCAACTCTATTTAGGTCTTTATTTATGTCTTTAAATAACATTCTATAATGCCTGCCATACACATTTAGATGTCTTAAGTTTATTTGGCTCTTCATAATTTTTGCTGCCATTATAAATGGTAATTTTTTTAAATTAACATTTTCCTAATTTGGTTATTGGTGGTGGTTGTATAATGTCTTTCTATCTAGCAAATAAACTCTGACAGTCCCATATTTTGTAGATTTCCTGTCTAGTTTTGTGTGCGGTCACATCTTCTGCAAATGATAATTTTGTGTGGTTTTTGTTTTCAAATTTTCTTCTCTGTCGCTCTTCCTCCTTCTCACTACTCTTTGTGTCGCTGTATTGGCTGAAACCCCGCCATAGCATCTGATCACGTAAGTGATAGCAGGGGTCTCCATCTTGTTTCTGACTTCAGTGCAAATAATTCTAAAGTTTCATCACTAAATATTATATTTACTGTGGATTTTTAATAGTAGCCTTCCTTGGGTTAACAATATTTTGCTATTCCTATTTTTCTAGGAATTTATATCAGGAATGAGTTTTAAATATTGCTATAATTTTTTTCCTCCATCTAGTAAGATGATCATCTGGAGAAGGCAATGGCAGCCCACTCCAGTACTCTTGCCTGGAAAATCCCATGGACGGTGGAGCCTAGTAGGCTGGTCCATAGGGTTGCAAAGAGTCATGCACCCGACTAAGTGACTTCCCTTTCACTTTCCACTTTCATGCATTGGAGAAGGAAACGGCATCCCACTCCAGTGTTCTTGCCTGGAGAATCCCAGGGATGGGGGAGCCTGGTGGGCTGCTATCTATGGGGTTGCATGGAGTTGGACACGACTGAAGTGACTTAGCAGCAGCAGCAGTAAGATGATTATATAGTTTTTTTTTTTCCTTATTAATGTAATAAATTACATTGATCATCTTCTGTTGTGACTCACCCACATATTATCAGATAAACCACTTGACTCTGGTATATAATTCTTCTGAAATGTACTGCTAAACTAATTCACTAATGTATTACTTACTGTTTTATCCTGACCTTAGTAACAAAAATACTAGTTGAGTAGCTTTCCTCTTCTGTTCTTTGAAATAGAGGCATATTGTTCTTGAAGGTTTGGTAACGGTTGTTACAACCTTCAGATTTGTTGCCTTTTGTAGGGGGAGGATTTTGAATACTAATTAATCTGTTAAATAGTTCCTTGGTTTATTTGGATAATCTATGTCTTCTGAAATATATGTTGGTAAATAACATTTTTCTTAAAAATTTCTGTTTAATACAGATTTTTCAGCTTATTGTTACATTCCCACGTCTCTGTTGTGTCTTTCATAGTCATTCTTAATATTTTTCACTTGTACTTTGATTTCCCTTTGAACGGTCTTGCTAGAGGTTTGTGTTTCCTTTTTCAATTTGCATTGTAGGTTTTTCAAAGAATCATGTTTTGGTTTTATTGACTTCTCTGTTGCTTCCTTGCTTTCTGCTTTACTGATGTTGTTTTTATATTTTTACTCCCTTTTTCTGCTTTGCTTAGATGTCTCTGATGTTGTTTTTCCAACTTCTCCCATTGGATGGTGAGCTTACTTTTTCAACCTTCTTATTTAGGTGTTTTTTTCTAGGGGAGGTAACTTTACTTTGGGTTTCCTGTGTGGCACTAGTGGTAAAGACTCTGCCTGCCACTGTAGGAGACATAAGAGTTCAGTCCCCGGCTCAGGAAGATCCCCTGGAGGAGGGCATGGCAACCCACTCCAGTGTTCTTGCCTGGGAAATTCCATGGACAGAGGAGTCTGGCGGGCTGCAGTCTATGAGCTCACAAAGAGCTGGACACGACTGATGTGACTTAGCACACATGCATGCAACTTTATTTTACTACAGTTTCAAACACAGAAAAGTTCTAGAATAGTACAAAGAATGTTTTCATGCTGGTTACCCAGTGTTCCCACTGCTGACGTTTTGTCCGGTTCGTTATTTAATGTGCAGTCACTCTGTTTGTCCACATGTCTCTGTGTGTGTGTGTGTGTGTGCACGCGATTACTAACTTCTGGTCAGCTTGATCTGTCAGGTTCTGAAATAGATGGTATTAAGTAAAATCTCACTGTAGCCGTGGTTTTGTCAATTTTTTTCCGTATAATTCTAATAGTTTTGCTGAGTTCTGTATTACCAGGTACATTTAGTTTCTCATCATTGTGTCTTCGGTATGAATTTTTTGCCTTAAATCTGTTTTGAATTATGATGCTGTTTCGCTACGTTTCTTTTGGTGAATAGCTACTACTATGTGTGTAGTCCTTTGTTTTCAGCTTTCCTGTGTTGTTCTATTTTTAGTGTTTCTTGTATGTAGCTGGACGTGGTTCTTTAATCCAATCTGATAATGGCTCTCTTTTATAGGTGAGTTGAACCCGTGTACATTTATTATGGTCACAAGCATTTAAATGTGGTTCTTCTATCTTATGTTTTTTTGCTGATCATCCTTTTGCTGTTGTTATTTATTTCCTTCCAGTCGTCTTGTGTATTGATTGCATTTTCTATATTCTCTTTGATTCTGCTGGTCTAGAAACCGTTGATGATAAACTTATTTTTATAATTGTTTTAATGTTTCTTTTTTGAAGCCGTCCAGATTTTTAAGTTATAGAAACTCTACATACTTTTAACAAGGGTAACTTAAAAAGCTGTATAAGGGGAAAAGCCGAACACACCCTCCTGCGTCCACGTTCATCCCACTAAAGCAGTGGCTGTCAAGCGAGGGTGGTTGTGCCCCTGGGGGAGGCCTGGCGGTGTCTGCAGACAGTTTTGGTTGTCGCCCCTGGGCACAGGGGCGCTACTGGCACAGTAGGCGGAGGCCAGGGGTGCTCTCGGCATGGGACAGCGCCCGCAGGAAGGCTCTCACTGTGCAGCGCGCGGCGTGGGCAGTGGCGTAACTGAGAGGCCTGCTCTAGCGCGTCCGGTACTATTATTCCCATCACTCTGCAGCTCTTTCATGACTGAAAACNAATGAGGTCTTCAGCCTTGTAATCTTTTATGAGTTTTCTGCTTTGAAGGGCTTATTTATTTATATTATATTGATTAATTCTGGGAGGAGGTTTTGAGAGCTCTATTTAAATGTATTGATTAACTCTGGGAAGAGGTTTTGAGGGATCTATATGAATGTTGATGGGAGGGGCACTGTGAAGTTTAAACAATGTTGGTTGGAGATTTTGCCCATATGGAAGATGGTAGCTAATTCAAATGGGACAAGTAATCAATGTTTCCAGAATCAGCTCTACTAAGTGTCAGAGATGGAACAAATAAAAGATGGTAAAGTGTCATTTAATTTACTTTGTGGATTACTCTCAAGCTCTAGAGTTATTTTTCCCTTTTGAGAGAAAGAAATTATAGCATGACAATTCCCTAAGAAATCTTAGACTAATAAAAAGCTAGGAGGAGAGGACTTAAGAAGAACAGGCTGTGTATCTCTCAGAGAGCCTAAACAAAAGGGAACAGGATCAGAGACAGGGCCTCCTGAGGGTCACTGTTGGTCCATCCNATAATTCCCTAAGAAATCTTAGACTAATAAATGGCTAGGAGGAGAGGACTTAAGAAGAACAGGCTGTGTATCTATCTCTCAGAGAGCCTAAACAAAAGGGAACAGGATCAGAGACAGGGCCTCCTGAGGGTCACTGTTGGTCCATCCCACTATTTGAATTGCTTTAGGACTCCATAGCAGGAGCTATTTTAATGGTAGTGAGGTTGATCCCTGAGGGTGTAGCTTAGATGTTCAGTTAAGACTGAAAGATTCAACCACAGTCTGGAGAAATGTTTCTCCAAGCCAATTAAGAGAGAAGACGCAGAAAAGCGCCTGCAGCTCCTAAGAACCCCACCATTGAGAACTGGGAGGACACAGGAACGGCCGCTTACACCAAAGTCTTTACGTTGTAGCACTCTCTTTTCTAATGCCCTAGCTGTCTGCAATCATAACAGGAGTCAGGAGAATCTTGGTTTTATTTAAGACCCTTTATTTGTTGGAGTTAATACTTAAGAATTTTAGTGGTCTTCCTTTACGGTGACTCAGAGTTTGAAAGCTAGTTTACCAGATTAACTAAATCTGGAGTGGATATAGTCTCCCATTCCATCATGATCCTTTATACTAACACAAAAAATTCCCAGTATAGCCCAATAGTAAACAAGGAGTTAAAAGCTAGATAAGTGGAATCAACATCTGAAGGAAGACCAGAATTTTCTTTAAAAAAAACAAAAACAAAAAAACTGAAGTTGATTGTAATGTTCGTGAGCAGGTTCATTATATTTTTATGCTGAAGCCTGAAGTTTGTTCTAATCATCAGGCTTTGGACAAACGCTAAGAATTGCTGATGTAGTCACCTAGCATCACCAAAGCCTTATTTATGGTAAGTTAGCAGGTTGGTCTCCCAGCTGTAATTCTAGACCATTTTCAGAATTTTACCAGTTTGTGGTTCTCATCCAGTACTGGGAATGGACTTCGCCAACAAGCATATATATACACTGTCTAATATAAGTCAGCTAAATCAAGTTGATAAGTTTGAATGACTATTAAATTCCTTGGCAAATCTATAAGAACCTTCAATTACTTTGGAAAAATCTCTATGGATCACAGTTCAGATTTAGCTTTGGAATATTACAAACTAAAGGTTTAGCCCCAGGATCCTTAGAAGTCTTAACTTTATTTTTATTTTTTATTTTTAAATATACATTTATTTATTTTAATTAAGACAGTCCCTGGCAAGTTCAGAACAAAGAGGAGTGGGGTAAATTTCACAAAAAAATGGGATATTTGGTGAAATAATAAGTTTAGAAGAATCGAGGATGTAGAGAAAGACTAGGGGGTGTAGAAGAGAAAGAGGAATACGATATAAAAAGAAGAGTCCTACCATTAGGATTCCAGAAGAGAGGCAAGACGCCAGACCCAGAGCCGGAGGCAAGACAGCCCACAGGAGGACCACGAGGGAGCAATTTTAATTTTCTTTATTTGTTGGCCTCAGTCAGTCTCAAAATCTTAACTTACAGAGAGGCAGTTTCAGATACCTGATAACGTTGGGGAGCTCCAACATACCAATCAAAATAAACATTCCACTCAGTCCTGCGAAGTTTGATCTACTGTCGTCTAACTTAGTGCTTTCAAGGAAATTAAGTCTGGGAATTTCAAAAGTTCCTCATAACCACCACTGATATTCTAAAATGCCTTTGGCCAGGTCAGTCCATTTAGTTAGAAATATGCATAAGGAAAAGCCTTGGATTTTAAATATAAAATTGGCCAGAGTCTTTGGGCAGGGAGATGCCCTAAAAAATATTTATATTACTGCAACACTATTTCTCAGAAGTTTTTCTCTACAGTAGAAGAATAATTTTGAAATGGATTAAATAGCTTATAAAACAAACAGCTTAATTCAAACAGCTTGCAATCTAATCCAGCTCATTCTATGAAAACAGCATATTCCTAGATGGTCTTGACCAAAGACCTTTCAACAGCTTCCATAGAATAGTCCCTATTCTGATAGTTCAGTGGATGAATTGGCACACGTTCAGGGACACAGGTCCTGGTCCTGAAGGAATGTGTCGATGACTTTTTAATCAGTTTGGTTGAAAAAGTCTGATCTTAAAAACTGGACCAAAGTGCCACAGAAGCACATGAATACAGAAGAAGGCCTTAACTAACATGAGAAAACCCTAAAAGAGACCCTGACTGAAGCCTGGAGAGCTTTAAACGGACACTGCCTGAGCTAGACCCGGGAGAAAGAGGTGCCTTCCAACTGCAGTGCTGGCAAGAAAAGCAGGAGGTGCAATGGATCATTTGTGGAAACCACGAACTGTTCACTCACCAGCTCTGGGCTGTGGAGGGTCCTGTCTGGTCCTAGCGCTGGCTACCAGCATATTGACCTGAAAGTGATGGTCAGACATTTCTCTAGCAGAGATGCGTTTATAATTGGGATCCACAGAAAACTGTCAATCAGCAAAGAACTGCAACCACGGAAAATCATGTGCAAGGCATCGTGCACTGCACGGGAAGGAGAGCACACTTACAGAAAGGAAAACAAGTGACGGGGGCAGTACAAACAAACGCCCACGGCTTTTCACAGGAGTCCTTCAGCTTAGTCGCTCAGTCGTGTCCGACTCTTTGCGACCCCATGAATCGCAGCACACCAGGCCTCCCTGTCCATCACCATCTCCCGGAGTTCACTCAGACTCACGTCCATCGAGTCCGTGATGCCATCCAGCCATCTCATCCTCGGTTGTCCCCTTCTCCTCCTGCCCCCAATCCCTCCCAGCATCAGAGTCTTTTCCAATGAGTCAGCTCTTCGCATGAGGTGGCCAAAGTACTGGAGTTTCAGCTTTAGCATCATTCCTTCCAAAGAAATCCCAGGGCTGATCTCCTTCAGAATGGACTGGTTGGATCTCCTTGCAGTCCAAGGGACTCTCAAGAGTCTTCTCCAACACCACAGTTCAAAAGCATCAATTCTTCAGCACTCAGCCTTCTTCACAGTCCAACTCTCACATCCATACATGACCACAGGAAAAACCATAGCCTTGACTAGACAAACCTTAGTCGGCAAAGTAATGTTTCTGCTTTAGAATATACTATCTAGATCGGTGATAACTTTTCTTCAAGGAGTAAGCGTCTTCTCATTTCATGGCTGCAGTCACCATCTGTAGTGATTTTGGAGCTGAGAAAAATAAAGTCTGACACTGTTTCCACTGTTTCCCCATCTATTTCCCACGAAGTGATGGGACCGGATGCCATGATCTTTGTTTTCTGAATGTTGAGCTTTAAGCCAACTTTTTCACTCTCCTCTTTCACTTT
>SJYW01046708.1:0-37770 GCA_006410735.1 Raphicerus campestris | reverse complement strand
TGTAGTCCTTTGTATTCAGCTTTCCTGTGGTATTCTATTTTTAGTGTTTCTTGTAAGCTGTGTGTAGCTGGACGTGGTTCTTTAATCCAGTCTGATAGTGGCTCTCTTTTATAGGTGAGTTGAACCCGTGTACATTTATTATGGTCACAAGCATTTGAATGTGGTTCTTCTATCTTATGTTTTTTGCTGATCATCCTTTTGCTGTTGTTCTTTATTTCCTTCCAGTCGTCTTGTGTATTGATTGCATTTTCTATATTCTCTTTGATTCTGCTGGTCTAGAAACCGTTGATGATAAACTTATTTTTATAATTGTTTTAATGTTTCTTTTTTGAAGCCTTCCAGATTTTTAAGTTATAGAAACTCTACATACTTTTAACAAGGGTAACTTAGAAAGCTGTATAAGGGAAAAAGCCGAACACACCCTCCTGCGTCCACGTTCATCCCACTAAAGCAGTGGCTGTCAGGCGAGGGTGGTTGTGCCCCTGGGGGAGGCCTGACGGTGTCTGCAGACAGTTTTGGTTGTCGCCCCTGGGCACAGGGGCGCTACTGGCACAGTGGGCAGAGGCCAGGGGTGCTCTCGGCACGGGACAGCGCCCGCAGGAAGGCTCTCACTGTGCAGCGCGCGGCGTGGGCAGTGGCGTAACTGAGAGGCCTGCTCTAGCGTGTCCGGTACAATATATTATTCCCATCACTCTGCAGTTCTTTCATGACTGAAAACATAGTAGCAGAAATTTCTGTAGCGCTCACTTTGCTCCAGGCCCTCTTCTAACACATTTAAGCCTCGCAGCCGCTTTGAAATATATACTGTTATCTCTGCCTAATAGATGAGATAATTGAGGCACAAAAATGTTGAGTAACTTGGTAGCAGCACAGCTAGTAAGTGGAGACCTGCAAACTGGAAGCAGGCAGACTGGCTCAGAAAGCATGTTCTCAGCACACTTAACGCTTTACCACGGAGCATGCAGGTCTGTCGATAGAAATTTCCCTGCCTCATTAAGATTTGTGTGTGTGTATACATGTATGTATGTACTGACAGAAGTTATTTATATGTTTCCACACCCCTGTATATATTAATATATGTATGTATATTTTACCTAAAGCAAAGTGTCTACTGGTATATGTATGCAAAGATATAAAGAGTGCTTTAGGATCATTATTTCATAAAAAGGGCATCATATTCATTTAGTCAACACTTTTCTTGAAAACCTGCTATAAATCAGGCCCTGGGGCTATGACAGTAAATTGCTAAGGTCCCTGCACGTGTAGAGTTTATCTTCCAGTAGGATGAGACGGTTGGTTAATGCATACTACAGTTTTCAGGCAGTGATAAAGCCTGTACATAAACTAAAGCAGGTTTCAGGTGGAGCATGTCTTCCTTCAGCTCTGTTTATGCCTCTATAAGTTTCCAACAGCAGCTCCTCCAAAGGAGCTAGTGTGGTTCTAAATCATTTTCTTCGAAAGATGGATAATCCAGGGTATCCTGAGTTTTGTTGCCTTTTTCCTGTTAATGAACATTCACTTCGTTTCCTGTTTTGGCGACTGGTTTCCTGTCTTTGATTTCCTGTGTGTGTGAGGTAGACTCCCTGGAGTATGTTTGCCAAGTCCAAGGGTGTGTCTATTTTACATCCTTACAGATGTTGTCAAGCTGCTTTACAAAGAAGCTGCAACAGTTTACACTTCTACCATCAGTGATTAGGCTAGTGCGCTTTTATTGACTGATTGTATCAGGCCAAGCATTGTCTCGTGGCTCTGGGGTTTTTACCTCCCTTAATACTCATGACTATCCCGTGACATGTCGTTATCCTCGTTTCACAGATGAGTAATCTGGAGTGTTGAGGTCACTCACCTGGTCGACCTGCCATCCGCCCTGTTCAGCACACTGCCTCTTGTGGTCACACACGAGCACACCTCTGCCCTCCGTGGTGTCTGGTCTCTGCTTAGATAATCTGAACGTGTTCCAGTCTAAGGGCTGTGCAAGGCACCTTCCAGCTGTTCGGTTTGGGTTCCTTGGCCATGGTTGAGCTTGCTGACCCTTCGTGACCCCTTGGACTGCTGCAGGCCGGGCTTCCCTGTCCTTCACGTCCCCCAGAGCTTGCTCAAACTCCTGTCCATTGAGTGGGTGATGCCATCCAACCATCTCATCCTCTGTCGCCCCCTTCTCCTCCTGCCCTCAATCTTTCCCAGCATCAGGGTCTTTCCCAGTGAGTCGGCTCTGTGGGTCCTTGCGTTCAGTAGCCAGAGTGCTGTTCAGGTCAGGTGTCTTCTCACTGTGCTCATTGTCCATGCGTGAATGCTCTTCCCTGCATTGCCCGTGCAAATCCTGGGATCATTTTTCTTTTACATGGTTATTTTTATTTCACTTTTATTTTGCTTGGTCAACTGTGGAAATTCTTGGAACAGAATAATTGATCCTTTACCTGTAATCAGTCTGTTTTGGAAACTTTTTTTTTTCAAAATCTATCAAATAATATTGATTTTACTTACATACCTTATTGACATATCATTGTTCTAAATTTTTCTAGGGTCTGTCTTTTCTTTCATATCTCATTTGGTTTTCTTAGGGTTTTAATTTTTTTTTCACCCATCTTTAATTGGTCTGGAATTTTATTTTAACATATTATATGACCTAAGGATATTTTCTTCCAGTTGTTTAGCTAGTTTTGCCCACTAATTATTACATAAATCATTTTTGTCCTATTAAATTGAAATACCAAATATCACCTTCGTGTTAAATTCAAGATTTACTTATACTGGGTTTGTCTTTGGAGTTCCTATTCTGATCCCTTATCTGTCTTTTACTTGTATGTGGATACCAAGCTGACTTCATGTGACAGCTTTATAGAATGTTCTGACATATGACCATGGAAGTCCCACCCATATTTTCCCGTCTTTTGTCTTAGCAGGTCTTTTTTTTTTCTTTTGGTTTATTCGTCCATATGCACCTTCCAATTATTATATACACTTTTTTTTAATCCATCTTGGGATCTCTATGGTTGTCATAATGGGACAAGGTTGTCAGTGACAGACTCCAGAAGATACTGCTGAAGGATGCAGGCTCTTGAAAAGCCAAAATGGAGAAACGGAGAGAAATCATTATGAAAAGCAAAAAAGAACACAGCTTGATCTTAGAACGTAGTTTCTTTTATCTGTCACTGTTTCCCACAAGGATGCAGGCTGTGAGTAACAGTGCTTACAGAAGCCTGATTGCCTTCTCAGGAGGATCTCTTACCCTGCTGGCTTCCTCCTCTTTGTGCTGGGGATTCTGGCTCCCTCCCTACCCACCAGGTGTAAGTAATTGATACAAGACCTCCTTCGTATTATCAAGTGATTTCTGCAAAGTTAGGTAAAGTAAACTCAATTTCCCAGCAGCATCTATTAACGAGTCCTGACTGAGTATCATTCCTGAGGGTTTCTCTGATTTTGCTTTACATGATATGTATTAATTTTGAGAGAAATGACATTTTTATAACATTATTTTCCTGTCTGTGAACTTTATGTCTTTTATTTAGATGTTTTATTGCCTTCTGTAACATTTTATGTTTTCTGCGTCTAAGTCTTATTCCTTGTTGAATCCGCCTGCAGTGCAGGAAGTGTGAGTTTGGAAGATCCCCTGGAGGAGGGGCAGCCCTCTCCAGTACTCTTGCCTGGAGACTGGCATGGCCAGAGGAGCCTGGTGGGCTGCCGTCCATAGGCTCACAGAGAGTCGGACAGGGCTGAAGCCACTGAGCACGCACACATATAAACATCTCTATCTTACAGATGTTCTTTCTTCAGTGAACAGAATATGTCCCTGTCCCTGTTTCCAGAACTTACTGTTCACATAGGAGGAAAAAAGGTCTTGATTTCTGTATATTCATTGTATTCAATCACAGCATCAAATCATCAAATTCGTTTATTTATTTTACAAGTTGTTTTGTTTTTGCCTTTGATTTCCTAGGTATACAATTACATCCCATTGACAAACACCTTTAGTTTTCACCTTTCAATAATTAGTTCATTTTCTTGTACTATATCATATATAATGTCCAATATAATGTTTTGTATATAAGAGGCATATGCTTATATTTAAAATTTTTGACATATATGATTAAATACCAGTTCTTCTCTCCGAATCTAAAGTCACTTGAGATTGCACCCTCTGGAGTAAGACACAGAGTGTGGCGCGTCTTCTGCAGCGGCGTGTCTCCCACGGCGCCGAGTCTGTTCACACGGGACTGTTGTTAAGTCAGTAGCTGTTTAAAGTTGCCAGTATGTTTTCTGAGTTTCTTTTTTTCTTAAGACTCACTTTTATTTCGGCTCAAGCACATTCTTCAGCAGTTCATTCATCAGGGGCCATTGTGGTGAACTCAGTCTCTTTTGTCTGAAACTGCCCTTATTTTCCCTCACTTGAGCTGGACTGTNATCCTCTGGAGTAAGACACAGAGTGTGGCGCGTCTTCTGCAGCGGAGTGTCTCCCACGGCACTGAGTCTGTTCACACGTGATTGTTTTTAAGTCAGTTGCTGTTTAAATTTGCCAGTATATTTTCTGAGTTTCTTTTTTTCTTAAGACTCACTTTTATTTCGGCTCAAGCACATTCTTCAGCAGTTCATTCATCAGGGGTCATTGTGGTGAACTCAGTCTTTTTTGTCTGAAACTGCCCTTATTTTCCCTCACTTGAGCTGGACTGTCCACCTCTCTCAGCTCCTCTAATAGGCTGCTCGCGGGCCGCCTTTGTTTACTGCTTGGGAAGTATGAGCTGTAGGTCTTGCTCTTGTAGCTCTGTGGGTGATATGTACCGTTTTTTGTAACTTAAGATTTTCGTCTATGATACTTGCAGTTTCTAGGTATGATTTGTTTCAATTACACAGCTTGACTCTTGAAGTACATTTTAGCTGTTGATCCCTTACCCCTAGAAAATTATTGTTGTTTTCTTTCTGAACATTGCTTCCTTCTCTTCTCTTCTGAAATCCTTACTGGACATGTTTTGGGGATTTATAATTTCTCTAAATGTCTGTTTGTGTTGCCTTCTAGATGACTGCTTCACATCCATCTTTCAGTTAATTAGACCTTTTTATTGACCATTATAGAAATTTATTGTTTAAGTTTCTTATTTCAGAAACTGTATTTTTAAGTCTTTTTAAAATTTCTAATTGGTTCTTCATAGCTTTTCATGTTTCATTTCTGCCTGTTTTGGTTTTATAACTTTGTTTGTTCTGTTTTTATGAATATTATCTTTAATTTTTCTCATTGTTCGTCCTAAATAGAGGCTTCCCAGGTAGCTCAGTGGTGAAAGAATCTGTTTGCCAGTTCAGGGGAAGCAAGAAATGCAAGTTCGATCCCTGGGTTAGGAAGCTTCCCTGGAGGAAGAAATGACAACCCACTCCAATATTGCCTGGAAAATCCCATGGACAGAGGAGCCCAGTGGGCTACAGTCCTTGGGGTCACAAAAAGACACACCTGAGTGACTGAGGACCCACAGATATCCTAAATAACTCTTTAAAATGTCTTGTTCAAGTTTAGTTTTTCCTGCCATAATAAGCCGAGCTCTGCTGTGTTCCGAAGTTTCAGCTTCTAGCTTCTGCATGTTCGTGTTGAGGAGGAGTTTCTTTCTGTGTCTCTCCTGACTGTCTCACTCACTGACACTCTCCCTGAGTGTCGCCTTTTCTTCCACAGGCCCACCTGCCCACGCCCTCTGTTCCAGACCCAAGTCTGAGACTGACAGTTTTTGCTTCTGCTCTGCAGAGATTTTCAGCCTGTTGCAGATCCATTACTGAGCTGGAAGGCTTTGGGTTTGTTCCCTCTCAGGAGGTTTTATCTGTGCTCTTGTGCCTCCCTGAATGGCGGCTTTGTGAGCAGCAGCCTAAGTCGGCCTGCAGCAGTGACTTCCTCAGCCTCCTCTGCTAGGGGCCCATCTCAAACAGGCCGCTGCCTCCAGGCAGTCAGCCAGAGGCAGGGGCCCCTGGCCGTGTGGCCTTGCCTTTTCCCCTTAACCCGCCTCTTCTGAGCCCTGGGGCTTGTGACTCAGCCCTCCTGCTGTCACTGTGCATTTCTGTTTCATTTTGGGTACTCAGACATAGTTATTTTTTTACTTTTCAGTTCAGTTCAGTCACTCAATCATGCCTGACTCTTTGCGACCCCATGAATCGCAGCACGCCAGGCCTCCCTGTTCATCACCATCTCCTGGAGTTCACTCAGATTCACGTCCATCGAGTCCGTGATGCCATCCAGCCATCTCATCCTCTGTCGTCCCCTTCTCCTTCTGCCTCCAGTCCCTCTCAGCATCAGAGTCTTTTCCAATGAGTCAGCTCTTCACATGAGATGGCCAAAGTACTGGAGTTTCAGCTTTAGCATCATTCCTTCCAAAGAAATCCCAGGGTTGATCTCCTTTAGAATGGAGTGGTTGGATCTCCTTGCAGTCCAGGGGACTCTCAAGAGTCTTCTCCAACACCACAGTTCAAAATCATCAATTCTTCGGCGCTCAGCCTTCTTCACAGTCCAACTCTCACATCCATACATGACCACAGGAAAAACCATAGCCTTGACTAGACGGACCTTAGTTGGCAAAGTAATGTCTCTGCTTTTGAATATGCTATCTAGGTTGGTCATAACTTTTCTTTCAAGGAGTAAGCGTCTTTTAATTTCATGGCTGCAGTCTCCATCTGCAGTGATTTTGGAGCCCAAATAATAAAGTCTGACACTGTTTCCACTGTTTCCCCATCTGTTTCTCATGAAGTGATGGGACCAGATGCCATGATCTTTGTTTTCTGAATGTTGAGCTTTAAGCCAACTTTTTCACTCTCCTCTTTCACCTTCATCAAGAGGCCCTTTGGTGAGGGTATATCTTTTAAAATTTCTCTTTTCATTTGTATGCTTTTATTGCCATATTTCTGGAGCAGGAACTGTGAGGTTACAGAGTTGTCCCAATGCTTGAATTTCCCATAATTTCTTCTTTTCCTGTTATATGTAATAACGCATTCCACTGGTCTTTAACAAATCTAAATTTCTTAGTGGTGAGATGGAAATTGTGTTGAATCTAGTATTTCTTAAAATAATTGTGATTTTTCCCTATAACTGAGAGACCTTCCAGTTATGCCAAAATATTTATTGTAGCAGGAATTGGTCTATAAAGCCAGCACTTTTTAAAAGTGATTTTAGGAAAGAAGGGTAGCTCAGAAGCTAAATATCCTTGCTTCTTTTCTTGTTTCTTACATTTGTGATTTTGCAGGAAAATGCAGTATAAAGGAAGATACAGGGTAGAGAACACTAGAGGAACCATCTCTGAATTTCTGACTCTTTCTCTTTTGCTGACGTGGTACTTTTCTGATTTTTACAGTCTCTTTTTTTCTCAAAGGTCCTGCTGTCTCTAATGTAGCGAGGTCTTTCGGGTGAACAGAAATGTATACGTATCAGGAATTTTTCAGTTGTAAGAGACAGAAACTTAACTGAAACTCACTAGCCATTTCTTCTCTCGTATAATGAGAAGTAATGCATTGATCTGCTCTCACGGGACGACTGAATTCCAGGACTCAAATGCTCTTGAGAGACGCATCTGCTTTCTCGACTTCTCTCTTGATGTGTATTGTTGCTGCTGCTGCTGCCGCGTCGCTTCAGTCGTGTCCGACTCTGTGCGACCCCATAGACGGCAGCCCACCAGGCTCCCCCGTCCCTGGGATTCTCCAGGCAAGAACACTGGAGTGGGGTGCCATGTCCTTCTCCAATGCATGAAAGTGAAGAGTGAAAGTGAAGTCACTCAGTCGTGTCCGACTCTTAGCAACCTCATGGACTGCACCCTCCAGGCTCCTCCGTCCATGGGATTTTATGTGTATTAGACTCACTGTTTTTCCTTTGAAGAAACTTGTCTGCATTGGTTCAGGAGTGGCTGAGAGGCATGGGGGATAACTGTAGAAACCTTTGGATGTAATTTAGCAAGACTTTAAAAAAAAAACACCTCTGAAAAAATGTTGCTCCTCCCTACCCCCAGGGTTTGAATGCAAAATCCCAGGAAATGACTAGCCTAATTTAGGTCACGTGCCTATTTTTGCACAGATCATCCAGTCAAGGGACTTAGGTCCTCTGCCCATGCATTTAGATGGGTACTGGGGTTCTGTGATTGTCTTCCCACTCAAAGGTGTGTCATGTCATTAGAGGATAATCCTTCTCTGGCCAGGAGAAGCGAAGAAGAGATGTCACCAGACAAAACCAGATGTCTACCTCGTGTGTGTAACTTGTATTTTACCTTTTATCTTTACAGACAGAAAGAATTTACTTTCAGGTTTTCTTACCTAAGGGGAGCAAAGAAAAGAGGAAAGCCATGTTCTTCTGCCGAGGGTGGAGCATGGGAAAGGCCACAGACTTCGCAGCTTGTTTAGCCAGCCTTAAAAACGACAACAACAGACCGACAGCTAAGGTAACAGCAGGGTATAGCTTTCCCCGAGGGCTTTCGAATACTCTGTAAAGCATTTTCATCTGCATATGACGTATTTCTGTCTTAACAGAAATTGAGGTTATGTCACAGTGTCTCAGGAGAGGCCTTACCCTTGGATCATATTTTGGAAACCTGGATTGCTAAGGAAGATTGTCCTTTGTACAATGGTGGAAATATTATCTTGGAATATCTGAGTAATGAAGAACAGTTTTTAAAAAATGTTGATTCTTACTTGGAATAGCCATGCAGGGACTCAAGCCAGAAATCAAGAGGAAAATTCATCGTTAGTCAACTTCTTTTACTACAAATACTATATGTGTGTGTATATATATATTTTTTTTAAGTTGCTTTTGAATGCCATTATGTCATAATTTATATTATTAGTCTTCTATTAAATTGAATTTGAATTTCTGTGTTTTCAAGTGTAACCATGAACTGACATCCAGTTAAACAAATGCTTGTATCTAATTAACTTTTATTGGTTTATGCTGTAATTACAACAACAAAGATGTATTTCTCATTTGGTTAATGTCAGCGTTGATGGGCCGTGACTCTGCTCTACGTTATCTTTACTTCAGAATCTAAGATGAAGCAATGACCCTTTGGGGGGACATTGCCATTCTTATGGTAGAAGAAAGAAATGGCTCTTAGAAGATAAGATGCACGGCCTTTTGCTTTAAGCAAGACACATGACCAAGCCTAGCCTCATGGGGCGGGGAAGTATAGCCTCAGTGTCTGCCTGCACTGATACGTAAAGTGGTGTGCATACATGAGCCACAGAAACTTAGAGGTCATCTCATTCATCTATAAAGTTTGTGCATGAGGAATCTCAGGCCTAGGAAGAAGAAATTATTTTTTTGTTGCCACCTAAGTGGTTTGGGGCATATCTCTGATAAAATCCCCCTCCGGTGACTTCATCATTTTGTCAGTATGGATATATTACAATAAAAAGGAAGATGGGATAGCCAAGGTTAAGGCGCTTTATATATACCCAAGCACAACACGTGCCAAAAGTAACAACCTTGTACCAACACATTAAAATTAATGCTCCTGACGGATGTCTTCCATCTGTACTCCACAAAGCAGCACCATAGGGAAGGAAGGGCAGCTAGTCTGTTTGTTATCTGTCCCTTTCCTACTTTGCAATAGACAGGGGTAGTGGCTTCAGGTTTCATTAAGGGAATAAACTCAGAATGTTTATTCATCTCTAATTCTTTCTTCATACTGCTTTCATGCAGTGAATGGAGGTAACTTCTGATTTCTGTCAGCTGCTTATACCTTCGTTTATTAACCAAGTTATTCAAGTACCTTCTCAATGTTAGGATTTGATTCTAACTGCCATGGTGGATACAGTGAAGAAATGAATACTTAATTAGAACTGTAATACAGAGCAGTATGGCAAGTGCCAAATGAATATATAGTAAGTGCCATTATGCTCTGATAACTCTTTTATCAGAAACCAGAAGACCAGAAGTAAAAATAATCCTTAAATATATTATCAGATACCAGAAAGTTTTAATACCAACTAATACTTTAGCATCTGTCATAATTAATTGCACATAGTAAGCTGACAAACACGTCTCATGAATTGAACAAAAGCTAAATGTACCAGAAAAAATACCAGTGGGGGTTGAAAAGAAAGAAAGTAAGGCTGCAGAGATTGAGCTTGATTTAAGGAGACCAAAGAACAGGTCCTGTCATGATTAGAAAAGAGAAAGCAGCTTGGAGGGAAGGACTGACTTAAATCATCAGAAATCTGATCTCGCATAGTTGAGCGGACTCGTTGGAAGAGACANACCAGATACGAGAAAGTTTTAATACCAACTAATACCTTAGCATCTGTCATAATTAATTGCACATAGTAAGCTGACAAACACGTCTCATGAATTGAACAAAAGCTAAATGTACCAGAAAAAATACCAGTGGGGGTTGAAAAGAAAGAAAGTAAGGCTGCAGAGATTGAGCTTGATTTAAGGAGACCAAAGAACAGGTCCTGTCATGATTAGAAAAGAGAAAGCAGCTTGGAGGGAAGGACTGACTTAAATCATCAGAAATCTGATCTCGCATAGTTGAGCGGACTCGTTGGAAGAGACACAAGTGCCAGCATTCTTGGAGGCCTATGGATCCAGATGCTGGGAGGATCCAGATGCATTGTGGGCAGGGGAGGAAGTCCCTCAGGGGTCTCCTTTCCAAACGACTTTTGAAACCCCACCCCTTTCTTAGGCTTTCTTTTAAGGCTTTGTGTCTGCTTAATATAATTCTGAGGTTGACTGTACCCACCTTCCCCTTTAGAATCTTTTCACTGCTCTCAGGCAACTAGAACTAAAAGTAGAAAGCCCACAAATTGAAAGAAGTCTTAAACTCAGATAAATATTTAATGTACATGATGATAGAGATGAGTTGTCATGTAAGCAGCCAGTAAAGACATGTGAATGATAAACTACTGATTTTCCCCAGATTTGTCAGATTTATTCTGGATAACTCTTAAGGAAAAGGAGAAAGGCTGCACATGGAAGAATCTGAGGAAAGTTACATTTCACGCCTCTTTGGCGTGGGAGACAGTAATTGTGAAGTAAGATATCTGGTCAGTGACATACAGGCAGCTTGGGCTTCAAGTCCTGCGTGTCTGTTTTCCTCATCTTTTAACCAGGGAGGTTCTGAGATGTCACAGGAACAGTCCCAGTTGCTCTTTTCAGTATTGGTACACTGTATCTTGTTTTTCTTAATGTGATTCATGGAAATAAGATTTATGAACTATAATGTATTGCATTTGAAATATTAACCTGCATAAATCAAATTTTCAAAAACTTGTAAAACTGTCCAATAAAAATTGCTTGGACAGTTTTTGAAGAACAAACGTTTTATGATCTAAAATACTCAATACATAACTGTCATTGTTGGATGAGACACAGTGTCGTGTACATGACGGGTCTGCTGAAATGGTTATATGATTAGAGACTACTAGACCTATAGGCTCGGTAGTGGGTTATATAAAGGGTTTTGTTGTTTTGTCTTTTTTTCTGCTTAGCATCACAACCCCCCCCCCCCTTTTTTCTTTCTACTTAGCATCACAAACCCCTCCTCTTGTCTGGGAAATTGAAAGCATTTGTGAGTCTATGGATTGAAGTCCAAAAAGCCTGATACTTTTCCTTATTTCTAGCAGCCCTCAAGCATATGACCTAAGTTGGGTCAATTGAATATCTTTGCCCTAGCTGGGAACTAGGAGTAGTGTTACAAGGAAGGAAGAAGAGCTCAGAGTTAGTCCCGGTGGCCTTCCGTTGCCCCGCTGGGTCAGAGTCCAAGTGCCCCGCGGCAGTGGTCCACCAGCCAGGCTGTTTCTGTGGCCATGGAGACGGCTATATGCTTTCTCTAGGTTGGCAAGCTGTCGAGTAACCACCCAGGAAATTGTTTTTCTACCTGAAGACACCACAGACAGTTTCAGCTTTTGCCTCACTGATAGGATCACTTGTGGGAAGACTTATTAGCCTAAGGTTGCTGCAAGGCCAGTTTATGAGCCCCGCAGGGTCCTAAGTAAATAAAGAGCCGCCAGGACGAAGCTCCAGGATGGGAGAGTCAGCAGGCTTGGTGACTGTGGTGCACCCTGCTCCTAGCCCAGGCCCCCAGCACATGCGTTTAGTAAATTTTTATTTGATTTTGACCTGAATGAATAAAATAATAGTACTCAACTTTAGGCCTCTCCACATCTATTTATATTTTTGGATCCTGTCTGCTTTTAGCATAGGTGGGAACGGAACTCAAAGACGATGACACTAAGGTGTTAAATTCAGGTAAATAGGAGGCTGTTTTTCTAGTGGCAGAAATGAGGAAGTGGAGGGGCGGGAAAGAGCTAGGTTTCAATGGTGATGAACTGAACCTGTTAAATGCTGTGTCTTGGTTTCATAACTGGGTTAAACCGGCTGTGTCACTCCTTAGACAGCTCTGTACTTGTTTGACTAGTACAGCAGTCCCTCCTACTGAACTTTGATCCAGCAGAAACAACTGTTACCTAACAACTTCAGACCGTCACTGGAACACCTGTACGAAGAATGTTCTTCAGTTGAACTAGCTTTGCGTACGTGATTTCTTTTAAACTTTTAAAATGATTAGAAAACTTTTTATTGCCCTGCTTTTGTCATCTATGACTCTTGGAGAAGCCAGGAAATCCTTCCTCAGTTTCCCGAACATAGAAAAGACTGCAGTACTGTTTTTCACAAAGACGGAAGAAGCTGTCATTGTAAGGTCCACTTACAGAGAAAAACAGCCAAACTCCAGCTACCTCCTTGTGCAACTCGAAGACGATAAAATACTCCAAGTGGCGAAGGTGACCAAGACCTTATCGGATGTGACCAACTTTACCATAAACCTGGTGACGGGTGGAGACGGGGAGACAAATCTGACCGTTCAGCTGTGGGATTCGGAAGGTAGGCGCCAAAGGCTCATTGAAGAGATCAAGAATGTCCGAGTCAGGGTGCTCAGACAGAGACATGGCAGTCCTTTCCAGGCACCAGACCTCCTCTACAGAAACATCCTAATGCTGTTTCTGCCAATGATACTGTTAAATAAATGTGCGTTTGGGTGCAAGATTGAGTTCCAGGTGTTTGAAACAGTGTGGAAGAGACCTCTGCCAGTAGTTCTTGGGGCGGTCATACAGTTTTTTCTCATGCCGTTTTGTGGATTCCTCCTGACGCGGATTTTGGCCTTGCCTGAGGCCCAGGCGTTCGGGTTCATCATCACCTGCACATGCCCAGGCGGGGGTGGGGGCTACCTCTTTGCTCTGCTTCTAGAAGGAGATGTCACTTTGGCCATTCTGATGACTTGCACGTCAACGTTTCTGGCCCTGGTCACGATGCCTACCAATTCATACCTATACAGTAGAGTCTTAGGGTTATCGGGCACACTGCATATCCCTATTTCAAAAATTATGTCAACCCTCCTTTTCATCCTCGCACCAATGTCAGTGGGAATAGCCATCAAGCGTAGACTGCCTGACAAAGCAAAGTTCTTGGAGAGGATCATTAGGCCCCTGAGTTTTATTTTGATGTGTGTAGGGATTTGTCTGACTTTCAGCATGGGGTTGGCGTTTCTGAAAGCAGTGAGCCTAGATGTGCTTCTGTTGGCTCTCTCAGTTCCTGCTCTGGGTTTGTCGTTCGGGTACTTTTTTGCTAAAATTTCCATGCTCCCTCTTCCTGTTTGTAAAACTGTTGCTATTGAAGGTGGGGTACTGAATAGTTTCTTAGCCCTGGCCATTATTCAGCTTTCCTTTCCGCAGTCTGATGCAGACTTAGCGTCTGCAGCTCCATTTACAGTGGCCATGTGTTCTGCGTGTGAAATGTTACTGATCCTTCTGTTCTACAAGGCTAAGAAAAGATGTATCCTTAACACAGAAGAAAAAAGAATGAAAAATCCCCCAGTCTAACGGTTAAAGCTTTCCTGAATTTTCCTGCTCTGAATTAAAAATATCTGAGATGATTCCTTCTCTCAACTCACTATGATCTGATTGAAAACTTGACATTAGGGGAGAAATACAGTCACATGTGCCTAACACCCAGTGGACAGTCCAGACTGTTAAATGTGCAGGAATTCAGGAGACTACTATAGCATTGGAATGGAATATAATACCTTATTACGATATAGCCCAAGTATTTACAGGAGGGCTGCCCTTCCACAATAGGAATTTGGTAACCACTCACACAGTGAGCGGACATGTCAATTCCTGTTTGAAATCAGTCCGTCTTCAGTGCAGCGTCTCTGGTCCCCTTGGTGTCCCTCCCATCGTCGGCACCCGAGTCGCCGCCGTTTGCCCTGGGGCACGGGGTCCTCTCTCTCCACTGTCTCGCTTCTTTCCTCCTCTTTCCCTCATTACAGTAGAACTGTCTCCTACAGACCATCTCCTGTGACCCCTCTCTGTCGGTCTCCTCTCCAGCCTCAGGCCCGCTCTTGTGCCACCCCTAACCCTGTCTTCCGCAGCTGTTGGCCTCTCTGTCTGCTCTCCAGTCACTGGCAGATTAGTGCTCCTAAAACTTAGCTTTGATCACGCGCTTTCCCTGCTGCAAAGCCCTGTCACCTCTTGAATAAAGTCTGTATTCCTAGTGAGGCGTTTCCTACTCTCTGCTGACTTTAGCTTTCCGGTTTTATCTCCTCTCCCACTTTTTACATGCAGGCTTTGTTCCAATCAGCAGATAACTGGGTCACTCATGACTGTGCTTTTGTTCACATTGTCCCTGCAACCTGAGGGGCCCACATCGTCTCTGTCTAAATGCGGACCACTCTCACAGACCTGGCTCAAACACAAGCTTTGACTAATCCCTGTTAGCTACCGGGAATTGAGATTTCCTCTAAATTCCCATCAACAGTTTTTTACGTTCATAGTATTTAGCCAGTCCGGCTTACATTACAGGTCTTTGTGTTGCTAGTGTATCCTCCCCATTTTGCTATAAGTCTTTGAACGTGTATTTTATAAACATAGCATGTAAACAATACAATATAATAAGTTTAGATAATAGCATAAATAGTATCATATAAACAGAATATGATAATGCAAATAATATTTACTTTGATACTTTACATAATGTCTAGCACATTTCCTATGTGCTGATTCAAATGAAGTGTTGAAGCACAGACTAGGGCCCAAATGAATAGTATGCTTGTTTTTATACTCACGTTGACTTTTTAAAGGCAGTTTTTAGTATCTAGTTTCAGTTTCCGCTTTACTCCAGAGAGAGTGTGGGCATCAAGAAAGAGAAATTTCACTCTAAATAAGTCTGCTTCCCACATTTCACAAGCCTACAGTTGTAGGCAAATTACTTAATCACTCTGTAGTACCATTTGCTCATCTGAAAAATGGAGATGATAGTGTCAACGCCATCAAATTGTCATAGGAGTTAACTGAGATCTTATGGACAGTGTACTTAGAACAGAGTACATGCTCCTCAAGTGTTAGCTGCTGTAATTCTTTTACCACACTTCAAACTTTTGACCCTGGTGTACCTACTATTGTCTTGAAATACTAATCTGATCACTTTGGTGTGGAGGCTGAAGCTTTGAGCATTCTCCTATCAGTGTCGTTCCCCATCTCACTTACAGGATTAGGGAACTTTTGTTCAGTTTGCCAACTGTAGTTCTTTCTTTCTTATTTTACCAAATCCAGTATTTGAATACCAAGATTTATGAAAGCCCTGGTTTGGCATGGTTGGTGGATGGTTATTACTCATTTTATAAAATGATAACTGCCTACATGAAACACTTTACTATTGACTCCATTAAAACAGAAATCTCCACTTAGGGCCATAAATTATAATTAAGCTTGCATACATTTGACTTTTGCACATTTTCATGAACATATTTTACTGATCGGGAGATAAATTGCCTTTCTAGTTGTACTTTATCCTTAACCTTGTGGCTTCAAACAAGACATTTCTCTGCAGTTCAGTTTTCAAATTTGTAAAAGGAAGAGGTTCAATTGAAGTTTAAGATATTGCTCAAGTCCTACGCCTGTAATTCTGGGATGGAACTCTGGGTCATTAACACCATAGATGGTGATGGATTCAGGTTGACAATAATAACCACCCACAGCAGCTGCTTTCTACTGGAGGCAAAAACCAAAATAGGAGTTTCCTGAAGGCAGAGACCACATATTATTTATTCTTTGAATTCCTTGTAGTTTTTAACCAATGCCTTTAATCAAGTTGGTGCTCAGAAATCTTGAGTTAATTAATCATTAATGTCTGTAAAAGTCAATATCATATACTCAGGGGCCAGGTTATGCCTTCATTTCCAGCTCTATCACCAGCTGGGGTCAAGTTACCTAATCTCTCTGTGCCTAAATTGATATGGAAAGTGGGGATAATGATAATACATGCCTAATGGTATTTTAGTGAGAAGTAAGTGAGTTAACATTAGTAAGATCCTCAGAATAACACCTAACACGCAGTAAACTCTAATTATCATGGTTACTCTATGCATGTTTGATCTTGCACCTAAAAGCAGACAGATGTGTATGAATGGAACTTGAAATGTATTTCATTCATCTTACAGATGTATCAGGGAAAGACTGAAAGTTTACATGAGAAAGTTTGTCTAATTTAGAAGGGGATGAAGTTATTCAAGCTACNGTACCATTTGCTCATCTGAAAAATGGAGATGATAGTGTCAACACCGTCAAATTGTCATAGGAGTTAACTGAGACCTTATGGACAGTGTACTTAGAACAGAGTACATGCTCCTCAAGTGTTAGCTGCTGTAATTCTTTTACCACACTTCAAACTTTTGACCCTGGTGTACCTACTATTGTCTTGAAATACTAATCTGATCACTTTGGTGTGGAGGCTGAAGCTTTGAGCATTCTCCTATCAGTGTCGTTCCCCATCTCACTTACAGGATTAGGGAACTTTTGTTCAGTTTGCCAACTGTAGTTCTTTCTTTCTTATTTTACCAAATCCAGTATTTGAATACCAAGATTTATGAAAGCCCTGGTTTGGCATGGTTGGTGGATGGTTATTACTCATTTTATAAAATGATAACTGCCTACATGAAACACTTTACTATTGACTCCATTAAAACAGAAATCTCCACTTAGGGCCTTAAATTATAATTAAGCTTGCATACATTTGACTTTTGCACATTTTCATGAACATATTTTACTGATCGGGAGATAAATTGCCTTTCTAGTTGTACTTTATCCTTAACCTTGTGGCTTCAAACAAGACATTTCTCTGCAGTTCAGTTTTCAAATTTGTAAAAGGAAGAGGTTCAATTGAAGTTTAAGATATTGCTCAACTCCTACGCCTGTAATTCTGGGATGGAACTCTGGGTCATTAACACCATAGATGGTGATGGATTCAGGTTGACAATAATAACCACCCACAGCAGCTGCTTTCTACTGGAGGCAAAAACCAAAATAGGAGTTTCCTGAAGGCAGAGACCACATATTATTTATTCTTTGAATTCCTTGTAGTTTTTAACCAATGCCTTTAATCAAGTTGGTGCTCAGAAATCTTGAGTTAATTAATCATTAATGTCTGTAAAAGTCAATATCATATACTCAGGGGCCAGGTTATGCCTTCATTTCCAGCTCTATCACCAGCTGGGGTCAAGTTACCTAATCTCTCTGTGCCTAAATTGATATGGAAAGTGGGGATAATGATAATACATGCCTAATGGTATTTTAGTGAGAAGTAAGTGAGTTAACATTAGTAAGATCCTCAGAATAACGCCTAACACGCAGTAAACTCTAATTATCATGGTTACTCTATGCATGTTTGATCTTGCACCTAAAAGCAGACAGATGTGTATGAATGGAACTTGAAATGTATTTCATTCATCTTACAGATGTATCAGGGAAAGACTGAAAGTTTACATGAGAAAGTTTGTCTAATTTAGAAGGGGATGAAGTTATTCAAGCTACGTATTTGTTCTTAAAGAATGAGAGCCATAAAGCAGGCTACCTAATTGCTTGAGTTCAGACCAACAACTTGTCCAGCAGTAATCAGTATCAAGGCTGCAGAGAACAAAGAGCTTTGTTTGAGGTTTTAAGAACCGCAGTTCAAGAGACACAGATCCGGGTAAACCCACAAGAGTATCATAGGGGGGAAAAGAGTCAGGAGCTTATACAGGTGAAAGTTACAAGGATGTTCACAAATTCTGACTCACCTTGATTCAAGAAAGGAAATAATTGTCCTTAAGGGACAGGCTGTTGTGAGTCATTTTAGGTTAAGGGCTCAATATCTTGAGTTTCTGGAACACTGGGTAGATGTTCTGGGTGCATGTGTTAATATATTAAGGTTTATTTGGGCTGAGACATAAATCACACTTCCTCAATAGCATCCTGACTACCAGCTCCATCTTGATTTTCTTTTCACATGTTTCACACAGCCATGATTGGCTAGACAAAAGATCCAGGGGTAAAGGGATAAGTCATGTTTTAAAAACAGTTTCATTCCAATCTTTAATAGGATGATTCTATTATATATATATATATAATTTTTATTTTTGCAACTAAAAACTGTTGGCAGTTTCAGCCTATGTTATGTCAAAACATGAAACCTTGTTAGGTATCCTGAAGATTCCACTCATGAAGACGCCCATTTTGTGTGTATAAATTCTTGTCATTTGTAATCAAAGTCCACTAACAATTATTAAGAAAATCTTGGTATGTAGAATCAGATTCTGTATGTGTGTGTGTGTTTGTGTGAGAGAGAGAAAGGAGATTCCATTTAAAAGAAATCCACTCCAGAGAATAAATAGAGTTAGCAAGATACCCAGGACTGCCGGGGGAGGAATCACGATGAAGGTCACTCTTTGTTACACAAATACAGTGCAGCTGGATGGCCATCACTCAGGCAGGTGAGGACTGAGCACTCTGCTTGACAAAGGCCATCCTTCCCAGCACCTCTCCAGGAACACTCAGGTCTCAGGAGGTGTCAGCGGCACTGGATCTCACCTCTCCTCCAGGTTCTCATGGCTGGAAGTCAGCTAGTAGAAAAAGGTATCGACAGCCCCTAAGAGGGATCTCCTTATTAAGGAAACCTGGAGTGGTGACCTGGACTTCATGCCAGGGAGCAGATTCTGTCCTGAGGCAGTGGAAGCTGAGCCCTCTATAACCCCCAAGCACTCTGGCACAGTACACAATCGAGGGTTGGGAACAAAGCCTGCAGGCGCGACTGTAACTTTAAAAATTACCCCTTTGGAAAGCCAAGGGCAACGCACCAGACACCAGGTCTCCGCAGCCACCTGAACCGCTCAGCACTGGACAAAAGCCTTGTGGACAGCGAGGAACCAGTGTGCAGCACCGCCAAAACCAGGTCTGAGCACTAGACCTACCTCTCTGAGCACTAGAGGACTCTTCATTCCTCTTTCGGGCAGGCATCTGAAAGCAGAACAGCTTCCTTGTACTGAGAAATCTCCAAGTTACTTGAGGACAGTGGTAAACTAGCAGCTGAGGCCACTAGAAAAGGCTGTACTTTGCACTCATTTGACGTAGAGAGCTTGAAGTGGTTTTTAATTTGAAGGAGTGAGATAGTCCATCCATCTTATTTCACTTCCAGTACTCTGATTTTAGCAGCTCTGCCAAAGCAGTGGGACCATGTTTATTTAAATGAGGTTTAAAGAGGACTCATGACATTTCTGCAAATGCCTGAAAAATTTTATTTGGTTAAAACCCAACACTTGTCATCACATAGTTGGCAAGATTATTATTATTTTAAGATAACTGACGATGAAGAACCAAAAATCTAATTTCTGAAGTTTTTTTTTTTTTTCATCAAGAAAACAGCAACTTTTATTAGACAAATCAAGGTTGTCAAATCAGATACAGCATCATTCTTTCAAAGGAGACAACGTTCTGGCTCTTTGTGAGGTTTGAGAATTGATCCCACGCTTCATGTCATTCACCTTTGAGAATTCTCATTTGCAGTACATTGGTGACAATATCCCATCTTCTGCTCAAGCTAAGAAAAGAAATCACTGCAAATACCAAAAGCCAAATAACCTGCTTCCTTGATCCTGTTGTGACATCTTATATCTGTGCTATTTCATTATAATGGTAAGACTGTATGATGCCAGATGTGTTATTTCAAGAAGAGGAAACATTTTGAAGGCTGTAGACTAGTCCTGGCGCCTCATGTGACTCACCCTCCTCTTGGTGGCACTCCACACTCCCTGAGTGTGGACTTTGGAGTCACTGTTTTCTGCGCTTTGCTCTTGCTCTGTGACTTGAGGATAAATAAACTCCCTGAGCCTCAGCTTCCTCATCCATATGATGCAGCTGATGACATCTTCTCATGGAACTGTTGCAACATTCAAGTAAAATAATGCAGGTGAAAACAAGTGCCTGAAGCATGGTAAGTCCTCAGTAAATGGTAAGTAACCAAAATAATTCTTAATAGGGGCAGTTGGTTCTGGCCAACAAATACCTATCTATGTCTATCAACTATCTATTAATCATGGGTTAACTATAGTGTATATTGTTCGAAAGAAAGAAAACTTGCCTCTAGGAAACCTTCTAAGTTCTTCTGGCTGGACTAAGAATTGACGTGAAAGTGAAAGTTGCTCAGTCATGTCTGGCTCTTTGCAACCCCATGGACTATACAGTCCATGGAATTCTCCAGGCCAGAATACTGGAGTGGGTAGCTTTTCCCTTCTCCAGGGGATCTTCCCAACCCAAGGACTGAACCCAGGTCTCCTGCATTGCATGGGATTCTTTACCAGCAGAGCCATCAGGAAGCCCTAAAATGACACGAGACAGAGGTAACAGGAGAAAATCACATTTAATTTTATACTTAGGAGAATTCCACGAACAAGAGAGCCAGAGACCCCACATGCAGGAGAGGGTCAGAGGCAGAAAAGTGAAATGAGGGCTATATACCGTCCTAAAGGAGATCAGTCCTGAGTGTTCATTGGAAGGACTGATGTTGAAGGGGAAACTCCAGTACTTTGGCCACCTGATGTGAAGAACTCATTTGAAAAGACCCTGATGCTGGGAAAGATTGAAAGCGAGAGGAGAAGGGGATGACAGAGGATGAGATGGTTGGATGGCATCACCGACTCGGTGGACATGCGTTTGGGTGAGCTCCGGGAGTTGGTGATGGACAGGGAGGCCTGGCTTGCTGAGGTTCATGGGGTCACAAAGAGTCAGACACCACTGAGCAACTGAACTGAACTGATATACCATCCTGAGCTAAGGAATGGGATAGGTCCTGAGAGCTTCCAAGGACAGGAGAATGATAAGAAGAAAAGCAGATGTTTGGTAATTAGATATTTGCCCTAATATATAGATGGGCCCTTTAGATAAAGTATATCTCCAGTAATAAACTGTTTTCTGAGAAAACCCCCCAATTTAAATTCTTCTAGGTAGTTAAGGGAGGGACAGTAATTTCTCCTGCATTCACCAGGCAGGTCTCAGTTGCCTTTAGCTCAAAATAATCTTCTTGCAAAAGTGGAACATTTGGAAGAGGCTCCTTATGAACCCCTACAACATGCAAACATACAGTGTAGGTTTACACAGCATCAGTTCAGTTCAGTCACTCAGTCGTGTCTGACTGTGATCCCATGGACTGCAGCATGCCAGGCTTCCCTGTCCATCACCAACTCGCAGAGCTTACTCAAACTCATGTCAATTGAGTTGGTGATGCTATCCAACCATCTCATACTTTGTCATCCCCTTCTCCTCCCACCTTCAATCCTTCCCAGCATCAGGGTCTTTTCCAGTGAGTCAGTTCTTCTCATCAGGTGGCCAGTATATTGGAGCTTCAGCATCAGTCCTTCTAATGAATATTCAGGACTGATTTCCTTTAGGATTGACTGGTTATCTCCTTGCAGCCCAAGGGACTCTTGATAGTCTCCACCACCACAATTCAAAAGCATCAGTTCTTCAGGGCTCAGCTTTCTTTATAGTCCAACTCTCACATCCATACATGACCACTGGAAAAACCATAGCCTTGATTAGATGGACCTTTGTTGGCAAAGTGATGTCTCTGCTTTTAAATATGCTGTCTAGGTTGGTCATAGCTTTTCTTCCAAGGAGCAAGCGTCTTTTAATTTCATGGCTGCAGTCACCATATACAGTGATTTTGGAGCCCCAAAGCATAAAGTCTCTCACTGTTTCCATTGTTCCCCCATCTATTTGCCATGAAGTGATGGGACCAGATGCCTTTATCTTCCTTTTCTGAATGTTGAGTTTTAGGCCAACGTTTTCACTCTCCTCTTTCACGCAGCATGCTGCTGCTGCTAAGTCGCTTCAGTCATGTCCGACTGTGTGCGACCCCATAGACGGCAGCCCACCAGGCTCCCCCGTCCCTGGGATTCTCCAGGCAAGAACACTGGAGTGGGTTGCCATTTTCTTCTCCAATGCATGAAAGTGAAAAGTGAAAATGAATTCGATCAGTGTTGTCCGACTCTTAGCGACCCATGGACTGCAGCCTACCAGGCTCCTCCATCCATGGGATTTTCCAGGCAAGAACACTGGAGTGGGTGCCACTGCCTTCATGCAGCATAGGTTTAANATTTGCTCAGTGTTGTCCGACTCTTAGCGACCCATGGACTGCAGCCTACCAGGCTCCTCCATCCATGGGATTTTCCAGGCAAGAACACTGGAGTGGGTGCCACTGCCTTCATGCAGCATAGGTTTAACAAATAAAAGTTGCAAAGCTAGAGACATACCTCCAGTCTGTTTTGTCAAAAGAGTAGTATGGAATAAAAGGCAGGGAGAAAGAAATGGAAATAAGAAAACTGGAAGGAATGAAAAACGCGAGATGGCAAAATAGAGGAGAGGAATTTTCTTTTAATTACAGACAAATTTATGGGCAGGAGAAAGAAGCACAGGTGAAAGAGGTGAAGATCCGGAAGGCTTAGGCAGGGCCTAGGGGGCGCGGTGTGGGCGGGGCATGAGCAGGCCCCGCCCGTGGGCGGGCGGCGGGGCGGGACTTCCTGTCGGGCGGACGCTCTCCCTCCCCGCTTGCGGAAGCGCCGCGCGTCTGACAGGCCGGTGCGCCCGCCGCTCTGAGGTGAGCCGGGTCTCCCCGCTGCACTTGGGCGGGCGGGGGGTCGGCTGGCGCCTGCGGCCCCGCAAAGCGGTTCGAGGCGGGTGGGCTCGGCCGGGGCACCCGGCGCGGAGGCGTCGGTCGAGGGGCTGAGGGCCCGGTTCGGCCCCCGCGCCGCGGGGCCTCTGAGCGGCGGGTGCGGGGTGACCCACTGGCTCTCGTCCCGCCGGTCCCGGAGGCCCGGTCCGTGTCCGGGGCGGGGGGTCCCCGCCAGCCCTCGGCGCGTGTGGCGCTTGCGCGGACGGGCGGCAGGAGGCGGCGAGCGGGGCAGAGACGTCCGCCGGCCTCGGGGGTTCGTCTCCGAGCAGGCGAAGGCGGACGACGGTGCTTCCTTTGGGCTTGTCCTGAGACTGGTTGAAGGCGAAGGCGCGCACGCAGCTGAGCACGGTGTGGGGAAGACCCCCGAGTGCGCCGGGGGTGACGGACGGCGGCCCGTGGGCTTCCAGGCGGGGCGGCCTCCTCGGAGGGTCCGTCAGAGGCGGCGCTCAGTGGCTGCCTGCTCGCGTAACGTGCGTGTTTATCTGCAGGCCGTACCTCTCTTTTGAGGTCCGGATCGCGTGTTCAGCGGCCTAATGGACCTCTCCTTTTGGCTTCACAAAGCCTCCTCACGCTCTTCTAATTAAACTTGTGATCTCCCACCTCCTACCCAGATCTCAGATTTGACTCTCTTCATGTTTCGCTTAATGTCACGTTATCCATTCATTTGCCTAAGTGGGAAATCTGGGCCTCATTAAACTCTCCCCCTCGCTCAAGCTCCGTATCCACGTTATTGCCCAGTGCCCTCACCTTTTCCTCCCAGAGCGGTTTCCCTACTGTCCATTCCTCCCTCCAGCCCCGCGTCCCTGTTGTCCTGCAGCCCCCACGTAATGATTCCTCATGGCTCTCAAATCGAAATCATGCCTCTAAGGGGTGATCATCATGACATGACCCCCAGCCACATCCCTCCTCCTGTTCCTCTAATCTCTGACCTTTCACTTAGCCCTTTTGGCTCCTCTTCACATGAGTCCTACAGTTGAGTTAGTCCTTCAAATCTTGGCTGAATCGTGTTCTTACGGAAATGAAATCTGGTACCTAAGACCAGGTCAGTGTTCTGTTAGGTGCTTCTCATTGAATAAATACTCAATGCAGAGCTCTCGAATGATTAAACAAGTACAGCCTCTGGGTGGAGAATCCCCAAAAGAAAGGGTAACTGTTGAAATGAGCCTGGAAGAATTGGTAGGAGTTACACATATCAGTGCTGTGAGAAGGGGGAGATAGGAATGNTCTCGAATGATTAAACAAGTACAGCCTCTGGGTGGAGAATCCCCAAAAGAAAGGGTAACTGTTGAAATGAGCCTGGAAGAATTGGTAGGAGTTACACATATCAGTGCTGTGAGAAGGGGGAGATAGGAATGGCTTAAGCACAATTTCCCTCTAGAAAGCAGAATCACCGTGAGAAAATCCAGTTCTCTTGAAGCCTAGTAGAAGGGAACAGGAGTAAGAATGAAAAGAAGAAAGAAGATCTTAGAGACAATTCTTGAACTTCTCTGAGTAACTCAAAAAGTGGCTTCCTTCTAAAATCATTTAAATGCTTATATTAAGAAACAGGCTTCCCACGACGTGGCTCAGTGGTAAAACAATCCGCCCAGCCAGGCAGGAATTGAAGCAGACCCTGGATTGATCCCTGGGTTGGGAAGATCCCCTGGAGAAGGAAATGACAACCCACTCCAGTACTCTTGCCTGGAGAACCCCATGGACAGAGAAGCCTGGCAGGCTACAGTCCATGGGGTTGCAAAGAGTCGGACACGACTGAGCACGCACACATATAATATATATATATAAACAAGAAACAGCTAGCAGAAACAGCTCAAAGTATCTGCCGAAGAATTGATGCTTTTGAACCGTGGTGTTGGAGAAGACTCTTGAGAGTCCCTTGGACTGCAAGGAGATCCAACCGGTCCATTCTGAAGGAGATGAGCCCTGGGATTTCTTTGGAGGGAAGGATGCTAAAGCTGAAACTCCAGTACTTTGGCCACCTCACGCGAAGAGTTGACTCATTGGAAAAGACTCTGATGCTGGGAGGGCTTGGGGGCAGGAGGAGAAGGGGATGACAGAGGATGAGATAGCTGGATGGCATCACTGACTTGATGGACATGAGTCTGAGTAAACTCTGGGAGTTGGTGATGGACAGAGAGGCCTGGCGTGCTGCGATTCATGGGGTTGCAAAGAGTCGGACACGACTGAGCGACTGAACTGAACTGATCTGTCTTTTGCCCCCACCCCCATCCCCTCTCCTCCCCATTTGGATACTGTGAGCACCATGATTGGGATTTCAGACCAGTCTCTGGTCTGAAACTCTGTCAGTTATTCTCAACTGTAAAGATTACACAATTAGGGTTGCTTTATAAATGATGCCACACATTTCTGAGTCTAACCTCTTAAAAAGCTTCACTGCCCTAGGTACAGATTTTAGAGTGTGGTTAGGCCTGTGGTGAATTATTTTAGTCTTCTCTGTAAAAATCAGTGGAAAGTTGGGCAGTTCAGAAGACAAAACTGTTTTATTTTTTGCTCTCTCTGAAACCTGCAGCAATTGCTTTCTAGCTTTATACATTTTTTTTAGTCCTGGAATTTTCTTCCCTCAGAATGTCACAGTGGAAAGAGCTGTGGACTTTCAATTCAGAATCGAGTTCAAATTCTGGTTGTGTCATCTGTCTATAAAACCTTGGGCAAATTAGTTATATTCAGTGAGCTTTAAGTTCTTCATCTTTACAGTCTTCTTTAAAAATAATTTTACATGTACAAAGCACCATACTGCCTGATAATCAATTAGTGCTTTCTCCCCCTTCCCTTTAAAACTTATTTAATTTCCATCCATAGTCATTTGAATCCATGGATGCCAAAACTGCAGATACTGAGGGCTGACTGTTCCCTGTATTCTTTTTCTAATTTTTACTTTATTCCTAAACCCAAATATGCATCTATCTTTTAGAATATCTCTTATGTCATTTCTTCTCCATTCCTCAAATGATTGTTGTTTTTAAAGTGTGATATGGTATGGCCCCTTTGAGAAACACTTTGATAGAGTACTTGAGTACTTTTTGTTATGAAAATGTTTCTACAATAGAAGTACATGAAGCTAGGTTAAAAATGTTTCTTAATGGACCTGTGAATGAATATTGAAAAAAAATGAATTCTAGAATCAGGAGGAGGGTGAATCCTAAATGGAAGTATTTTGCAAATTGAGATGCTTTTGTGAACAAACTTCTGTAATTAAGACTTTTTAAGCAATGTGTAACTGCTTTGTCTTTGTATGTGCTGAATCTGTTGAGAAGATGGCTGATCCTTGGCAGGAATGCATGGATTATGCAGTAACCCTAGCAGGACAAGCTGGAGAGGTATGAACTGAAAGCTCAGCCATGATGTGATGGATGTGGGCAGTATGTGATTGCCTTCTTAAACAAAACATGTATTTTTATTGATCTAGATTTGTTTTCAGTTTACTTAATGGGTGAATACTTCCATTTTATGTCATTAAACATTTTGTAATAACAATTGTGTACCTAAAATTGGATATAAGATTCTATATGTAGAAAGTCATAACTACTAAGGATTTATTTTATATACATTGTGGTAAGAAATATTTAAGAATACCATTCCAGGCAAATTGATTGTTTCAAATAATTTCTATTATTCATCTTTGAATTTGATTTAAAGTGACTTACATGCTTTTCTTATTTGCTTACCAAAAAAATCTTTTTAGGTGGTTCGTGAAGCGCTCAAGAATGAAATGAATATTATGGTTAAAAGTTCTCCGGCTGATTTGGTAACTGCTACTGACCAAAAAGTTGAAAAAATGCTTATCTCATCCATAAAGGAAAAGTATCCATCTCACAGGTATTGCTTATATCAGTTTCATGTGATAAAAATGAAATCTAGGTTGGTGTCCACGATTTTGACTTTAGACTCAGAAATTGACTGTGCTTAATTTAAGCTGAACTGGAATTTATTTGGAGGGTGTCAGAATCCCTGAGAGTAGGACTGAGCACCCAGGGAGGAAGGCAGAGCTGTAGGTTGGCTCGAGGTTGGGTCAGGGTTAGGCGCCATCGTTCAGAAGCTGCTGATAGCTTCACTCCTGACTGCTCTCTTTGGATGTCTTACCCATTAGCTCAAAGTTACAAATCGTGGGCAAAAACATCACTTGCTGAACTTAGGGTTTTTTCTTCTAAGCTCAAACTTCCAGGGAGCAGTGAACAGGGGATATTTGGATTCTTTTTTTAGAAAGAGGAGTGTTGGATGCTGGGAAGTTAGTGTGACAAATGTCTGTCATAGAGAAGATTTGAAAGTTCAGTTTTATTCTCTATATTGCAAACGTTTTTAGGTGCTAAAGGGGTGGCAGCTTTGAGTTTGAGAGAAAATACTAAAATCTGTCTCTCTTACGGGCACAGAAACACAACTGAAATATTGTCATCATTTTAAAGTTTAAACATGGTCATTTGCCAGTTCATCTTGATCATGCCATTGGCCTTTCCTGGTATTTCAGCCACTGAGGAGAAAAAAAAATTAAAGCTGCATATGCTTTCTCTCAGTAAAAATGTTTATAGCTAAGAGAAAAAGACATAAAAGAAATTCATGGTAATGATTATTAGGACTTTTCAGTTTTGAATAAAGGATATAAATAACAAAGAAAGTAGGAAAGGAAAGAAGAAATCCAGTGAATTCAGACACCATTTACAGAGCTCGCCTGACATTTACTGTGTGTTATGTTTTAGGAATGCATATTGCTAACAGTATTTTTGGTGGGTGATTTTCTTTCTCTTTGACTTATTTCATGTTCTCTGTATTATCTATTGCTGCATAGCAAGTTACTCTTTAAAAACTTAACAGCTCTAGATATCATAGAGTTTTCTAGGCTCAGGAATATGGGAGTAGCTGGAGCGCGTGGTTCTGGTAAGGGTCTCATAGAGTTACAGTCAAACTGTCAGTCTCCTCAAGGCTCAGCCAGGGCTAAAGGACCCATTCGCTTGTGGTTGCTGGTGACCTCAGTTCTTCGTGACTTGTCTGCTGGCAGCTTCCTTCAGTTTCTTCACCACGCGGGCCCCTCCACAGAGCGGCTCACAGTGTGGTGAGCGGCTTCGCCTAGGAAGCAGAGGGAAGGGGAAGGAGGAGAAATAGAGTGAATAATACGGAAACCTCAGTGTCATTTTGTCAAAGAGTCTTCAGAATTGCATGTTGTCACGTACACTTTGTTCTTCTGGCTAGAAATGAGTCAGTTCAGTTCCAGTTNGATAGCTTCACTCCTGACTGCTCTCTTTGGATGTCTTACCCATTAGCTCAAAGTTACAAATCGTGGGCAAAAACATCACTTGCTGAACTTAGGGTTTTTTCTTCTAAGCTCAAACTTCCAGGGAGCAGTGAACAGGGGATATTTGGATTCTTTTTTTAGAAAGAGGAGTGTTGGATGCTGGGAAGTTAGTGTGACAAATGTCTGTCATAGAGAAGATTTGAAAGTTCAGTTTTATTCTCTATATTGCAAACGTTTTTAGGTGCTAAAGGGGTGGCAGCTTTGAGTTTGAGAGAAAATACTAAAATCTGTCTCTCTTACGGGCGCAGAAACACAACTGAAATATTGTCATCATTTTAAAGTTTAAACATGGTCATTTGCCAGTTCATCTTGATCATGCCATTGGCCTTTCCTGGTATTTCAGCCACTGAGGAGAAAAAAAAATTAAAGCTGCATATGCTTTCTCTCAGTAAAAATGTTTATAGCTAAGAGAAAAAGACATAAAAGAAATTCATGGTAATGATTATTAGGACTTTTCAGTTTTGAATAAAGGATATAAATAACAAAGAAAGTAGGAAAGGAAAGAAGAAATCCAGTGAATTCAGACACCATTTACAGAGCTCGCCTGACATTTACTGTGTGTTATGTTTTAGGAATGCATATTGCTAACAGTATTTTTGGTGGGTGATTTTCTTTCTCTTTGACTTATTTCATGTTCTCTGTATTATCTATTGCTGCATAGCAAGTTACTCTTTAAAAACTTAACAGCTCTAGATATCATAGAGTTTTCTAGGCTCAGGAATATGGGAGTAGCTGGAGCACGTGGTTCTGGTAAGGGTCTCATAGAGTTACAGTCAAACTGTCAGTCTCCTCAAGGCTCAGCCAGGGCTAAAGGACCCATTCGCTTGTGGTTGCTGGTGACCTCAGTTCTTCGTGACTTGTCTGCTGGCAGCTTCCTTCAGTTTCTTCACCACGCGGGCCCCTCCACAGAGCGGCTCACAGTGTGGTGAGCGGCTTCGCCTAGGAAGCAGAGGGAAGGGGAAGGAGGAGAAATAGAGTGAATAATACGGAAACCTCAGTGTCATTTTGTCAAAGAGTCTTCAGAATTGCATGTTGTCACGTACACTTTGTTCTTCTGGCTAGAAATGAGTCAGTTCAGTTCCAGTTGAGTTCAGTCGCTCAGTCGTGTCCAACTCTTTGCGACCCCATGAATTGCAGCATGCCAGGCCTCCCTTTCATCACCATCTCTCGGAGTTCACACAGACTCACATCCATCGAGTCCGTGATGCCATCCAGCCATCTCATCCTCGGTCATCCCCTTCTCCTCCTGCCCCCAATCCCTCCCAGCATCAGTCTTTTCCAGTGAGTCAACTCCTCTCATGAGGTGGCCAAAGTACTGGAGTTTCAGCCTCAGCATCATTCCTGCCAAAGAAATCCCTTCATTCTTTCTGGAGTTATTTCTCCACTGATTTCTAGTAGCATATTGAGCACCTAATGACCTGGGGAGTTCCTCTTTTGGTATCCTATCATTTTGCCTTTTCATACTGTTCATGGGGTTCTCAAGGCAAGAATACTGAAGTGGCTTGCCATTCCCTTCTCCAGTGGACCAAGTTCTGTCAGCCCTCTCCACCATGACCTGCCCGTCTTGGGTTGCCCTGCAGGCATGCCATAGCTTTGACTATATGGACCTTTGTCGGCAAAGTGGCGACTTTGCTCTTTAATACGCTGTCTAGGTTTGTCATAGTTTTCTTTCCAAAGAGCAAGCGTCTTTTAAACAAACTTCCTGGGCCTCAACACTGACATATATTTTACTTTAGTAGATGATGCCAAGTAGTTTTCCAAAGTGGCTGTACCAATTTATTGTCTAAGAGTGAAAGTGTGTACTGGTTGCTTCATATCTATGCCAACATTGATACAGACCTTTAAATTTTTACCAATGCAAAGTAAGGAATATGAAATAGGCTTTAATTTTGGTTATAATTCACATTTCTTTGAAAAATAAAGATGTTGAGCCTCTTTTCCTGTTTATGGGTCTTCTGGGGTTCTTCTTAACATGATATAGCTTCCCAGGTGGTGCTAGTGATAAAGAACCTGCCTGCCATTGCAGGAGACAGAAGAGAAGCAGTTAGATCCCTGAGTCGGGAAGATCCCCTGGAGGAGGGCACGGCGACCCAGTCCAGTGTTCCTGCCTGCAGAACCCATGATATGCTTGCTCATATCTTTTGTCCATTTTTCTACTGGGTTGTCTGTTTCAATTGAGGAATGGCCATTCTATAGGGGTAATAATTCTTTGTTAATTATAGGTGCTATAAGTACTTTATTCCCAATTTTTTTTTGAGAAATACAAGTTTTAAATTTGAACCTTACTAAATGTATCCATTTTCTTCCTTTTGTGTTGTGTCTTGAGAAATGAGTCACTAAGTCCAAATTCACACTCAAGGCAAGGGACATTAACGCTACCTCTTGAAGAGAGAGTTGTGAGAGAATTGGTAGACTTAAACCTCCACATTTCCTTAGTAAAGTTATCATCTGCAATAAAAGCCTTTTTTAGCATGTGTCTTTCCTTATCTTGGTAATACATTTGAGAATTTTGAATTCTGTCATCTTTCACATAACTTGTTCTGGGGGAAATAAAATTTTCTCACTTTCATCTGTCTAAAGGAAAAACAATAGAAAAGTGTAGTTGTGTAGACTTTTGTTATGTTTTATAGTAGACTAAAACTTTGAAAATTGTTAAAAACAGTGTAAAGATTCAGAATTTGTCATATTTGCTTTTAGTTTCATTGGTGAGGAATCTGTGGCAGCTGGAGAAAAAAGTATCTTAACTGACAACCCTACGTGGATCATTGACCCTATTGACGGAACAACTAACTTTGTACATGGGTATGTTTTTAAATTTTAATATTGAAATTTTACTGTTTGTATATTAACTGAATGGACTATTCAATATGGTTTTCATAATCACATATACTTTAGAGAATTCTGTGATTGTAAAATACATTATGTATAATTTTCATCAACTGTGGATGAGGTAATGAACAGTTAATGTTATAGACATGTGCAGTCAAGTGCCCTGTTCACCATTCTTTTTCTCATTGTTGAAACCACATAAAAATGTGTGCAAGCAACATTGCTGCTTTGAAATCAATTAAGGAACTGACTAACTCAGTACTAGAGTATGCCTTTATAGAATGCATTTAATCCAGGAGAAAAAACTGTAAAAGAACATGGGTTTAGAATGTGTGACCTTATGACCTTGGGCAAATTACTTAATCTTTTTAAGCCTCAGTTTTATTTTTTTCATTCTCTAAAATGGGCACATTGATGGTACCTGCCTCATAAGATTGTTGATGGGACCTAATGAGTTGTACATTTATATAAAAACAATATAGTGCCTGGCACAAAGTAAGTACGTAATTCAGTATATGCTGAGAAGAATATGTTGAAAAAAAAAGTATATACGCATACAAATTAAGTATATAAGTCCAGATACATAGAAGAAAGCCTGATGGAATTAAGAGTTTCAACAAGTAACCGAGTCTGGTGGGATGACACATAATTGTTATATCTGAAGTTGCCGTACATGGCTGTACATATCTTTACGAATAGAACTGTTAAAGCCATAAAGCTAAGAGGTAGGATCTCTANTCCTTTTGTAGCCGTTTCAATTGGCTTTGTGGTAAATAAAAAGGTATGTTGTTTAAATTTATGGTTGGTAAAATGCCTTGCTTTCATTTTCTGAGAAAGAGTAAACAAGTCTCCAAAATAAATCTAGGTTTGTCTCTATTCAGTATATGTAGCTGCATTATTTTGAAATAAAATACACAACTGCTAAACTTGTTGTGATACTTTTTTCCAGTGAAGAAAATGTAGTATCTTCCGAGAATATTTTACAGGGAACAAATATGTACAAGTAACTGAAATATGATTCAGTATTTAATCACCATTATATATGTGAATATGATAGGAATTGATGTCGGATCGGAAATGTTTAGTGGAAAAGTTGGGTGCTGAGCTAGGAATGCTTTAGTAGACATTTAGTGAGGGGAAAGACCAGGAAGTGGTAGGGGCTAAGTATGATGAGAAAATACAGAGTATATTCAGGAACCTAAATACTTGCTATATCTAAAGCCCAGTAGAGTACACTCTACACCTATTGTGTTTCCATGCTATTTGAGTATTTGATTAATAAAAAAAAAAATGAATGATGTTTACTAATACCTTACATAACTCTCTTCAAGGAGTTTGTGATATATTTGATCAACATGTACACAAAGAGTTAAGAAAACCCAGAAAATAAAAACATAGTGCAAATGAAATCTTTGTATTAATCAGTGATGATTGTATTAATCAGTGAAAACCTTCAAAAGGAGATAAGTGAGCATTTCTCTTATCATTAGTTCTGGGCTGTTGACTTCCCAGTTCAGTGCAAAAGTTAGTTGTCAAACTATGAAAAAAAATTTTTTTAAGTACTCTTAAGAACATGAAGAGGGTATAACATATCCTGCCAGCAGTGGTTTGAGGAAATCTTCGTAATAAATAGAAGGGATCTTAGAATTTGGTCATGTGAGTTGGGTCATATTGGGAATTTTCCAGGTAAAGAAGAAAAGGAAAGCATTTCAATCAGAAAGAACAGTTTGGGGACGAGCAGGATGTGTATGGGCGACAGTGAGATGTTGATTGTGCGTGAAACTCTGGAAATGGTTGGAGCAGAACTGGTGAGGGGAGCTCACCGTGGTCAGCCCGCGGGGCGCTGTGGCCTGTCTGTGCCGGAACACTTAGTGGCTTCGAGGTGGTCGGAGACCAGGAGAGGTTTTCCAGTGCAGGGTGCCGATAATTCCAGCAACATTCGAGGTCACACCAGGGGGCTGGGCAGTTCTGAACTGAGATGGAGGTGGTGAGAATAACTGAGGAAATGGCCAAAATCAGGGAGTGTTTTCAAGATAAAAGTGACTCGTGGGGAAGGACTGAGGCGTGCGTGATCAGGTAGCGAGTGAGTGTGATCTCTGGCTGAAGTTCTGCAAGCCTAGGTTCCGAAGCACGACTCCTAACCTGTGCTAATGGGGTTGGTGGGGGCCACACATAGAGGGGTAGTTGGCTTTGCAGACCAGAAAGAAAAACCTGTAAGAATCGAGAGAGCCAAAAGAGAATTGGAAGGAAAGGAAGAGTGAAAACCCCTGAGACACACAACTGTTGGGGGTTAGGCAGAGAAGAAAGTCAGAAGAAAAAGTGACCCGAGAGAGAGCGGAGGTAGGAGGACACCACCAGGAACACAGAGCATGGGGTCAACTGTTGGTGGCCCACAGCCTCCAGGTCTTCAGAGAAGACGTTTGGTCCGGAAGAGTCCATTCACGATCTCTTTGCAGGGAGTTTCAAGAGATGCATGATCAGAGCAGAAGCCAGATTGTAATGTAGAAAGAGAATGAGAGACGCAAAGTCTCGACCACTGTGTGGCAAAGAAGAGAGAAGGAGAAGGTAATGAAGGCTTGGTGAGGGAGGGCCACTGTGGCGAGAAAGTACCAGAACCAGAGCTCAAGAGGCAGGGAGCCGTTGATGGAGCAGTGTTTCAGGGAAGGATTCACCTTAGAAAACAGGGAAGAGTGCCTTCATCTGAGGCGGGAAGGAAAGAGGTCAAAATGTACGCCCTGAGTTTGGAAATTGATGGGAGGGGAGTCAGGGTTCAGACCTGATGAGCTCTTCCTCAACTCAGCTGGGAACTAGCATTTTACATAGCCCATGGTCTAGCCATTTAAAAACATTAACATACCAGATATTCTTGCTGCTTTCTGAGAAAAAATATTGATTGAATGAAGAAAAATACTCAGGTTTGGTAAAGAAAGCTCGTGTTCCTTCCACAGATGGAGTTTGGCGTTGTGTACAGCTGCCTGGAGGATAAGATGTACACTGGCCGGACAGGAAAGGGTGCCTTTTGTAATGGTCACAGACTGCAGGTTTCACGCCAAGAAGGCAGGTCTACCCTCTAGCTTCTGGTGTGATTCATACCACGTACGCGTATGGTAACCTTAGCGTTCTCCAAGTGTCACCTGACTCCTAAGTGTGTCCGTTTCCTCTGTACTTTCTCCTCGTGACCGCGGTTGTGGATGCGGTCGTGGAAGCAGGGAGGCAGGGGCAGTGGCCGGGTGGCCCCGGCTTTGTCGGGGGCCCTGGCGGAGCGAGAGTGCCTCCCACCTCACGGCGCTATCGGGTCATTGCTTCAGCCCCTGCGGCTCAGATTCTTTCTAGAACTCCTCTGCTCTGATGCCATTGGGACTAGTTGTTAGTAAATTGAAAGGGAAAAGGCCCTTCAAGTTGGGAACCATTTAAAATGAGACATAAAGCTATTATATATATACATAGGAGGGGTAAACAGCATCTTTATACTGTATAGCGCAGGGAACTATATTCAGGGTCCCGTGGTAAGCCAGAATGGGGAGAATACGGAAAGGAACACCCGGACACATACACGTGAAGCTGTGACTGAGTCACGGCGCTGCACGACAGAGACTAGCACGACACAGAAGATCGGCTGCTTCAGCGCGTTTCCTAAACGAGGTGCAAAGCTTTTTGTAATGAGCTTAGTGATCGGCCTTTTGAAGTCTGCTTTCTCTGGGACAGCTCACTGTGTTTTGGAGGCACTTATCTTCCCTAAAGCAATCCCAGCATTTTCCACAGTTTACACTTGCAGATTCGTTTCNAGGAGGACACCACCAGGAACACAGAGCATGGGGTCAACTGTTGGTGGCCCACAGCCTCCAGGTCTTCAGAGAAGACGTTTGGTCCGGAAGAGTCCATTCACGATCTCTTTGCAGGGAGTTTCAAGAGATGCATGATCAGAGCAGAAGCCAGATTGTAATGTAGAAAGAGAATGAGAGACGCAAAGTCTCGACCACTGTGTGGCAAAGAAGAGAGAAGGAGAAGGTAATGAAGGCTTGGTGAGGGAGGGCCACTGTGGCGAGAAAGTACCAGAACCAGAGCTCAAGAGGCAGGGAGCCGTTGATGGAGCAGTGTTTCAGGGAAGGATTCACCTTAGAAAACAGGGAAGAGTGCCTTCATCTGAGGCGGGAAGGAAAGAGGTCAAAATGTACGCCCTGAGTTTGGAAATTGATGGGAGGGGAGTCAGGGTTCAGACCTGATGAGCTCTTCCTCAACTCAGCTGGGAACTAGCATTTTACATAGCCCATGGTCTAGCCATTTAAAAACATTAACATACCAGATATTCTTGCTGCTTTCTGAGAAAAAATATTGATTGAATGAAGAAAAATACTCAGGTTTGGTAAAGAAAGCTCGTGTTCCTTCCACAGATGGAGTTTGGCGTTGTGTACAGCTGCCTGGAGGATAAGATGTACACTGGCCGGACAGGAAAGGGTGCCTTTTGTAATGGTCACAGACTGCAGGTTTCACGCCAAGAAGGCAGGTCTACCCTCTAGCTTCTGGTGTGATTCATACCACGTACGCGTATGGTAACCTTAGCGTTCTCCAAGTGTCACCTGACTCCTAAGTGTGTCCGTTTCCTCTGTACTTTCTCCTCGTGACCGCGGTTGTGGATGCGGTCGTGGAAGCAGGGAGGCAGGGGCAGTGGCCGGGTGGCCCCGGCTTTGTCGGGGGCCCTGGCGGAGCGAGAGTGCCTCCCACCTCACGGCGCTATCGGGTCATTGCTTCAGCCCCTGCGGCTCAGATTCTTTCTAGAACTCCTCTGCTCTGATGCCATTGGGACTAGTTGTTAGTAAATTGAAAGGGAAAAGGCCCTTCAAGTTGGGAACCATTTAAAATGAGACATAAAGCTATTATATATATACATAGGAGGGGTAAACAGCATCTTTATACTGTATAGCGCAGGGAACTATATTCAGGGTCCCGTGGTAAGCCAGAATGGGGAGAATACGGAAAGGAACACCCGGACACATACACGTGAAGCTGTGACTGAGTCACGGCGCTGCACGACAGAGACTAGCACGACACAGAAGATCGGCTGCTTCAGCGCGTTTCCTAAACGAGGTGCAAAGCTTTTTGTAATGAGCTTAGTGATCGGCCTTTTGAAGTCTGCTTTCTCTGGGACAGCTCACTGTGTTTTGGAGGCACTTATCTTCCCTAAAGCAATCCCAGCATTTTCCACAGTTTACACTTGCAGATTCGTTTCATTTCTTTTTTTTTAAGATTCTTTTATGTGCAGCAAAACCTTTAGAATCCTCCTCCACTTTTATGATTTTCCTCCTCAGGCACTTAATCTGAGGGCAGATTTTGAATTTGTTTTCTTTTTATTGAACTCTAAGACCCCAGAGATTAGAAGATACATCCTAATTTTTGAGATGTTAACATGAAAAAAATGTGCATTTTAGAATTGAGGGAATGTGGCAGCTTTTATAGAAAGAACTCTTTCCCCTTTTCTGTTATTTATCTCACTGGAACAGGTTATGTGACCGTTAGAAGAGCTCATAGTTCTAAACAAGGGTCGGAACAAGCTGGTGGGCGCACATCTCAGGTGTGGGGGCAGATGAAGTATGAGGCGTCCCAAGAGCAGCCTGGGGGCCAGGAGGGCTGAGTGCGTCGTGAGCTTTGGGCACGATGTTTCCAAGAGAAAATGGAAAATACAGGATAGTTTCTCAAGTTAGTAAATGGAGGTCAGATGATTTATTTTTTTTTTACTGAAATATAGTTGACTTACAGTGTGTTAATTTCTGCTGTACAGCAAAGTGGTTCCACTGTTCATACTTGTCTTCTTTTCCGTATTCCTGTCCACTGTGGTTGATCACAGGATGCTGAGCGTGGCTCCCTGTGCTGTGCAGTAGGGCCTTGCTTATCTGTTCTGTATGTGGTAGCTTGCATTCCCCAATTCCAAACCCCCAGTCTTCCCTGCCCCGCCTTCTCCCCTGGGGCGGCCCCCAGGCGATTCCCTGCCTGCTTCTGCTTCACAGGTATGTTCCTGGGTCATGTTTTAGACTCCACGTGCAGGTGATGCAGTGTGATGTCTGTCATTTTCTCTCTCACTTCTCTTAGCATGATAACCTCTAGGCTCATCCATGTAGCTGCAAATGGCAGTATTTTGGGGTCGAGCAGTATTCCATTGTGTATATGTGCCACATCCTCTTTATCCATTCATCTGCTGATGGACACTTAGCTTGCTTGCATATCATGGCTGTTGTAAGTAGTGCTGCAGCAAATGTAGGAGTGCATGTATCTTTTCGAATTACAGTTTTGTGNGTATTCCATTGTGTATATGTGCCACATCCTCTTTATCCATTCATCTGCTGATGGACACTTAGCTTGCTTGCATATCATGGCTGTTGTAAGTAGTGCTGCAGCAAATGTAGGAGTGCGTGTATCTTTTCGAATTACAGTTTTGTGTGGATATATGTGCAGCTAGATCATATGACAACTCCATTTTTGGTATTCTGAGGAACCTCCGTACTATTTTCCGTACTGGTTATACCTGTTTACATTTCTACCAACAATCAGTCAGTCAGTCAGTTCATTCACTCACTCAGTCGAGTCCACCTCTTTGTGACCCCATGGACTGCAGCACGCCAGGCCTCCCTGTCCATCACCAACTCCCGGAGCTTACTCAAACTCATGT
>SJYW01046706.1:114181-139778 GCA_006410735.1 Raphicerus campestris | reverse complement strand
CCACTCCAGTATTCTTGCCTGAGAAATCCCATGGACAGAAAAACTGTCAAGCTAGTCCATGGGATTGCAAACGAATTGGACACAATCTAGTGACTAAACAACAAACAACAAAGCACTTTAAAGCTATGTGGGTGTTTTTGTACATGTCCGTTAATTCATATCTAGAACCAAAGGTGTGTGTATTATATACGTGCAATACATTAAATAACTAGATCTATGATGCTAACCAGTCCATTCTGAAGATCAGCCCTGGGATTTCTTTGGAAGGAATGATGCTAAAGCTGAAACTCCAGTACTTTGGCCACCTCATGCGAAGAGTNCTTGAGAGTCCCTTGGACTGCAAGGAGATCCAACCAGTCCATTCTGAAGGAGATCAGCCCTGGGATTTCTTTGGAAGGAATGATGCTAAAGCTGAAACTCCAGTACTTTGGCCACCTCATGCGAAGAGTTGACTCATTGGAAAAGACTCTGATGCTGGGAGGGACTGGGGACAGCAGGAGAAGGGGATGACAGAGGATGAGATGGCTAGATGGCATCACCAACTTGGACGTGAGTTTGAGTGAACTCCAGGAGCTGGTGATGGATAGGGAAGCCTGGCGTGCTGCGATTCATAGGGTCGCAAAGAGTCGGACACGACTGAGTGACTGAACTGAACTGATGCTGCTGCCTTCATTTTAGACAATGAAATAGTAATGTTGTAATGTGTGTAATACTACAAGAGTTGGTATTTCCCCCTTAATCTAAACCTGAGGAAACAAATAATTATTATAACAAAATATGTATTCTCAATTCTTGAAGAGCCATCACATACTGTGTGCTACAGGTGCCAATCTTGTCTATATACATTTTAAATATAATCATCTACTTTAAATTATTTGTGACCACCAGATGAGTAGGGAAACGTGTAGCAAAATCAGATTCTATCTAAAAATCCAATCACAATTTTCAAAAAAATATTATGCTGTGACACATTAGGCTTTTATATAAAGTGAAATCACTGTGCTGGAACTATAGACATTTAATAAAAATAAAGGAAAATCTGNATCTACTTTAAATTATTTGTGACCACCAGATGAGTAGGGAAATGTGTAGCAAAATCAGATTCTATCTAAAAATCCAATCACAGTTTTCAAAAAAACATTATGCTGTGACACATTAGGCTTTTATATAAAGTGAAATCACTGTGCTGCAACTATAGACATTTAATAAAAATAAAGGAAAATCTGTTAAAGGCAAATACTTCAGTACACAGTAATATCCTTTCACCTTTCCTTGCAGTTTCTCCACTTGGCACAAAGAATCTTGATGCTTTTAAGTGTCTTTATGTAGCTGGCAGAATGGATTTTTCAATATATCTTGATTCCCAGAGGCTTTGTGAGTTTTGCAAACCTATGGCAAACCATAATTTGCGTGTTATTTTCTTATATGAACCCCATTATTCCACAGAGATGGACTTGCTGAGTGGACAGAGTATTGCATTTTCTTCTCTGTGGTATATTCAGAATCCAGTGTCATTCTTACTAGACTAAAAGTTGAATAAATGGACAAGATGACAATTAACAGAGCAGAGAAGCCCCAGCTGAGGGAGAAATAAAAGGCTTCATAAACTTTGAATTGGTGCAGCATAAAAAGTCTCATCCTGGCCAAAAGGCACCTGCTACTATTTTTTCTTCTATTTTAGAATTTTACATGCTGGTATCAAAGAGTTCTTTTGTTATCATCTGTGATGCAGAATGCTCTAATACATACCTGACTTGAGCAATGATTTATTGAAAATTTAGTAATGCCTTCCTTCTTCCATTCATGAAGTAATTTAATGTGTATTTTTCACTGTTATTGGTTTAATTGTCTCCAAAAAATTTATATGCTGTGGTCCTAAACCCCAGTACCTCATAGTGTGACTTCATTTGGAGATAGGGTATTTATAGAGGTAATTAAGAAAAATGAGGTGATAGAATGAGTCCTGGTCAACTGTGACTGATGTCCTCATGTAAACTAGAAATTAGAAGACAGATATGCATATGGGGAGAAAGCCACGTGAAAATGGAGATGGCCATCTTTAAGCTGAAGACAGGGACCTGGAAGAAATCCTCCCCTCACAGCCCTCAGAGGGAATCAATTCTTCTAACACCTTCATTTCTGAATTCCATCCTCCAGAAGCATGGAAATAAATGTCTATTGTCTAAGGCATTATGTTTGTGGTACATTGTGAAGGCAGTCCTGGCAACTATTAGTAATACAAACTGTGTAACAGACAATATCCTAGGTGCTGAAGAGACAAAAATAAAAAGAGCATTCAGTTCAGTTCAGTTCAGTCGCTCAGTTGTGTCCAACTCTTTGCAACCCTATAAATTGCAGCACTCCAGGCCTCCCTGTCCATCACCAGCTCCCGGAGTTCACTCACGCTCACGTCCAAAGAGCATAATTAATGCTAAAAAGGATGATTCCAGTAAAGAGAGAAGAAAGATAAGAACACAGGTAAATGCTGTTATTGTGATATTTGCTATTCAGTTGGATGCACAAGGCATTAAAGAAAATGNTGAATCGCAGCACTCCAGGCCTCCCTGTCCATCACCAGCTCCCGGAGTTCACTCATGCTCATATCCAAAGAGCATAATTAATGCTAAAAAGGATGATTCCAGTAAAGAGGGAAGAAAGATAAGAACACAGGTAAATGCTGTTATTGTGTTATTTGCTATTCAGTTGGATGCACAAGGCATTAAAGAAGATGAGGGGAATATAACTCAACTAGGATAGCCAGGGAAATCAGGCCCTCAGATGTCATAAAAGTCAAAGAGAACTGACAAAGATAGAAAACAAAAGCCAGTTATAGTCTAGACAAGGCGAAGTACATGAAAGTGAAAGTTTTAGTACTCCTTCACATCCGACTCTTTGTGACCCCCATGGACTGAGGCCCACCAGGCTCCTCTGTCCATGGAATTCTCCAGGCAAGAATACTGGATTGAGCAGCCATTCCCTTCTCCTTGGGGATCATCTTGAACCTAGGATCTCTTGCATTGCATGCAGATTCTTTAGCATCTGAGCCACCAGAGAAGCCCGTGAAGTATATGTCCAAAAGCAAAGTGGTATATAACACTTGTTCATTTTGGATGTTCTAAACAGGTTATTTGACTGAGGTTTGGCTGTTGCCATTGTGGATATTGCTGGAAGAGTCTCTGAAAAGACAAGAAGAGACTGAGGCAAAACAACTTAGATAAAGAAAAGATTTGGTACATTGTGCTAAAAGTTCGAAATGAAAGACATAAAGTAAAGAAGCACAAGACATTTTAATGTGAAAGTGCTAGTCGCTCAGTCATGTCTGACTCTTTGCAACCCAATGAACTGCAGCCCACCAGGTTCCTTTGGCCATGAGATTCTCTATGGCCAAGAATACTGGAGTGGGTTAATATTCCCTTCTCCAGGGTATCTTCCTAACCCAGGGATTGAACCCAGATCTCCTGCATTGCAGGCAAATTCTTTACCATCTGAGCCACCAGGGAAGCCTCAGGAAAATGTATTTTGTGATAATCTGGACATGAGACTAGATAGAGTGTATCATATAGAGTTAAGGGCTTCCCTGGTAGCTCAGGTGGTAAAGAGTCTGCCTTCAATGCAGGAGACCCAGGTTCAATCCTTGGGTTGGAAAGATTCCCTGAAGAAGGGAGTGGAAACCCACTCCAGTATTCCTGCCTAGAGAATTCCATGGACAGAGGAGCTCTGCGGGCTACAGTCTATGGCGTCTCAGAGAGCTGAACATGACTGAGTGACTAATGCGCGCGCGCGCGCGCGCGCGCGCGCGCACACACACACACACACACACACACACACACACACACACACACACACACACACACATAGAGATAAACTGAGAAAAAGATGACCAATTTGGCTGCTATTTCTTTAACTGAGTGGTGAAGATATCAGCAAATCAGTTGTTGCATGCATGAAAAAGGAATCAATAGTTCTAAAAATGAAGAAATTAGATACAGTGATTAAGAGTTTTTTCAAGGTTATTTGATCAATGGTGGTACTGAAATGTCATGTCTGAGGTCAGAGCCTACAGCTAGAATATCCTGCCATACTGCTTCTGAAAATGTCTGATCGCAGGCAATGATGGAACCAGGAGACATCAGAGAACTAGAACTGAGCAGTGTTGGAATGACCACAGTGTGGGTCTACACAACTGGGGAGCTTTCATTGTGGCTGTGAGCCACATGAGTGGAACTGGGAATGTGGCCAGATTAACCAGTCATAGGACTGAGAATCAGCTTCCATGGTAAAGAGAAAGGAGGTTGTTTTTTTTTTTTTTTTTTTTTTATATTTATTTGACTCCACTGGATCTTAGTTGCAGCAAGTGGGAACTAGTTCCTTGACCAGTGATCAAACCAAGGCTCCCTGTATTGGGAATATGGAGCCTTAGCCACTGGACCACCAGCAAAGTCCCAGAAAGGAGGTTCTTAAAAAGAAAGCAAGAGCCACCATGGTGAAGGGCCATAAATTGGAGTCTATATGCAAGAAACTCTGACTATCTTGAAGGTATCCTTATACTACTTAACCATGAAACATGCATGAAATGTTACTATATATTCTCATGAATTTGAGGGAAGTTCATAGCAAGAGAGAAACTTAGAAAGAGATAATGAAAGTACTGCTTCACTTTCTATACATTTCTAACAGTTAGACTGTTTCTAGTACTATTTTAGATTTTTAAAATTACTACTAAAGAAGAATCCTATTTAAGAAATATAGTCTAAATTTCAGATTCCGAATGGTTGCTTTCTCAGAGAAGGTACTTTTTGTAAGATGTATTTGGACATTTATTTGATGGAAAATAAGAATGGCAAGCATTAGGTCTGAGCCTTGTACTGGTCAAGATGGACTTCCTCCTGAAACTTTAGCAATCAGATGCTCTACTTAAAGTACCATACAACCTACAAATCTCAGAGGCTTAAAGGAATATTTATCTGGAGACTCTTGCACCAACAACTAAATGCATAATACATGAAATGACCCACTGCTGCTGCTGCTAAGTCGCTTCAGTTGTGTCCAACTCTGTGCGACCCCATAGACGGCAGCTCACCAGGCTCCCCAATCTCTGGGATTCTCCAGGCAAGAATATTGGAGTGGGTTGCCATTTCTTTCTCTGAAATGACCCACATCTTTCCTTTTTTCTTGTTTTTTAAAATTTTCTTTATATTGGAGTATAGATTAATAATGTGCCAGTTTCAGATGTACAGAAGAGTGATTCATTTATACATATATATGGATCTATTCTTTCTCAAATTCTTTTCCCATTTAGGTTATTACAGAGTATTGAGCAGATTTCCCTGTGCTATACAAGTGGGTCCTTAGTGGTTATTACTTTTAAATATAATAGTGTGTAAAAATCAATCCCAAAGTCTCAATCTATCCCTCTCCACATCCTTTTTTCCTGGGAACCATAAGTTCAATCTCTAAGTCTTTGAGTCTGTTTCTGTTTTGTAAGTTTATTTGTATTTTTTTTTTTTAGATTCCACATATAAGCAATATCATAAGATATTTGTCTTTCTCAGTCTGACTTCACTTATTATGATCAATTTCCAGGTCCACCCATGTTGCTGCAATTGGCATTATTTCATTCTTTTTAATATCTGAGTAATATTTTATCATATATATGTACTACATCTTCTTTAGTCATTCATTGCTTGATGGACATATTTGTTGCTTCAGTGTCTTGGCTATTGGAAACAGCATTGTAGTGAATGCAGGGGCGCATGTATCCTTTCGAACCATGTTTTTATCTAGATATATGCCCAGCAGTATGGTTGCTAGATTATATGTAATTTCTGCTTTTAATTTCTTCAGGAACCTCCATACTGGTCACCATAGTGGCTGTAGCAAAATATATTCCCACCAACACTGTAGGAGGGTTCTCTTTTCTCTATTATACCCTCTCCAGCACTTGTTTGTGGATTTTTGATGATGGCCATTCTGATTGGTGTGAAGTTGTAGTTTTGATTTGCATTTCTCTAATAATTAGTGATGCTGAGCATCTTTTCATGGGTTTTTCGGCCATCTGTATATCTTCTTTGGGCTTTCCTGGTGGTTCAGTGGTAAAGAACATGTCTGCCAATGCAGCAGACATGGGTTCAATCCCTGGGTCAGGAAGAGCCCCTGGAAGAGGAAATGGCAACCTGCTCTGGTATTCTTGCTTGGAGAATCCCATGGACAGAGGAGCCTGGTGGGCTACAGTCCATTGGTCATGGAAGAGTTGGACATGACTTAGCTAAAGAATAGCAACTTGCCTTTTTGGAGAAACCTCTATTTAGGTCTTCTGCCCATTTCTTTATTAATATTTTTCTAATATTGAACCTAATGAGGTGGTTGTAAATTTAGGAGAGTAATCCCTTGTTGGTTGCATCTTTTGCAAATATATTCACTTATTTTGTATGTTGACTTTTCTACTCCATGTCACTGGCCAAAGAACTTCATATGGTCACAACTAACTTTTGCAAAGAGGGAAAGAACATTTTCCCTATGCACTCAGAAAAGATGAATGCAAATATTTGCACATAGCAGTAAGGTCCTCTAGAGAAACAACCCAAGTGTTTCAGTGACAAAAACAGAAATAGAGTACTTGGGTTGTTGGGTTGGTAGCAACCTATGTGTTTATATGTGTGCACCTGTGTGTGCCTGTGTTTTCAAGTGAACTATTCGATGTAATCATTTGGAGACCCATGCCTCTTGTATTTTGGGGATCCACTCCACTCCAGTCTTCATCCAGGTGTTGTACTAGGAAGAAGAATAAAGACCACACATAGAAAGTTATTGTGGCCTGGGGCTGGAAATAGTGACATCTTTTCTATTTATATCCCATTGCCAAAATGTAGCCATTCAGCCATACCCAACTGTGAGAGGAGACAGGAAGCTTCCCCAGGAAGAAAAGTTCAACAGATTTTTGGTAACCATTTGCAGGCTGGATTGACTCCAAGTCTCTAACCAAAATGCCTAATGCCACTTCCTTCTGATTTCATAGAAAAAAGGTCCCTTAAAAGAGACCACTGGCCATTTACTCTAGAAAAATCAACAGAACCTCTTAAAACTCTGTGTTTAAGAAGTCAAAATGAATTAGCAAAAGGTGAATTATCAGCAAACTGCTCTTAGTTCCAGAGATACATTTTTCTTTCTCTCAAGTATGAACCTTCCTGATAACCTGAGTATATGAAGAAAAAAACTTTCTTTTATTTATTGAAATAATTTCATTTTTATTTTAAACAAAATCTATTGTCTGCTACAAAGGTTCTTTTGACTTAAGAGAATACTGATTTAAGGGATAAATTAACATATCCTCTCTTGTGCAGAAGCACAGAAACCAGATAAATGGAAAGGACATTTTGCCAGTTTTCCAGACTATTGTAATCTTAGCGAAGTAGGAATGAAGATTTGTTCATTTCTATTGAATAAGCATGAGAATATGGAACTTTGNATATATCCTCTCTTGTGCAGAAGCGCAGAAACCAGATAAATGGAAAGGACATTTTGCCAGTTTTCCAGACTATTGTAATCTTAGCGAAGTAGGAATGAAGATTTGTTCATTTCTATTGAATAAGCATGAGAATATGGAACTTTGTATATAATAAATGTTATTTGAGTTATTCCATATGGTAAATTTTGTCTGGTCTCAAAGGCAGTGTGAGGACCATCTTTCTGTAGAAAATATGATAAGAAAATGAGCATTCTCTAGTATTTGTTATCTTTTGATTGTAACAGACTTTGCCTCAGAATTGATAGGGCTTCAGTTTTCACTGAGTATACTAAAATACATCTTGAGATTACTGTTAAGAATTCAGGAATGCTTGTAAGGAGACATGAGGGTATTTCTCTCTGAATTGGTCTGCACCTTGGGTCCATGTTAATTTTAGACTTTGTACATTCAGGGAAACTCACCTTGTGCATATCTGCTTTAGGCTACAATGACTATAGGAGAAAGTTCATTTTATAATTTTAGTACTATAGCTGCAGACAACTATAATTAGAAACACTAGGAATAATGTACTGATTGTATAATTAGATGGAACCAAATTCTACTTAGAACTTACACTGAGATTTTGTCTGAGATATTCAAAGTGTTTGCTATTAATAATAAATTATATAAGGGTTATTCTTCAGGGCACAGACATAGAGACTCTCTGAAGTATCTGCACATTCTTTATATATTATATCCTTGAATGTTGTTTTTAGAAATAGATATTCAAGTAAGTGGCTGTATAGTATATTCAGCATATCTGTAACTGTATATTAAAATGTCATTAAAGCAAATGATTGCAAGTACCAGATTTTGAGGACCTAATTTTATGTAGGCAGTATACCAAAAACTAGGCACAAGTAACCCTAGGGATTAAATGCTATTTAGTTCAACTTTAAATGGAAAGAACACAAGGAACTACAAATGTGATTTGCAAACTCCGAGCATGTGTTAACTGGAGCTAGGATTGTACCCTGGGTGTCACTGACTGCCCATCCTTCCCTAATCCATCACATAAGAAAAAAATTACTACCTATTTAAAATATGAGAGGCAGAACAGGAAGTTTAAACTAAACAAATAGTGGTTTTATGTATCAAGTGTTGGGAATTAGACTTAGCAGGCTAAAGTATGTCTTGGGATTACTTGGTAACACAACCACAGTTTCCCATGCCATGGCTTTGCTGGTGTTTTCTTATCTGGAAAGTCTTTCTCCATTTCTCTGCCTGATAAACTCCCAATCTTCTTTTCTGTTTCTTCACTTTTTCTTTCAATCCTTTGAATAATTCATTGCTCCTATTATGTTCTCTTGTTTGTTGGAATGTAATCAATCAATTTTGGTGTTGACCATCTGGTGATGTCCATGTGTAGAGTCTTCTCTTGTGTTGTTGGAAGAGGGTGTTTGCTATGACCAGTGTGTTCTCTTGGCAAAACTCTATTGACCTTTGCCCTGCTTCATTTGGTATATTCCAAGGCCAAATTTGCCTAGCTGTTACTCCAGGTGTTTCTTGATTTCCTACTTTTGCATTCCAGTCCCCTATCATGAAAAGGACATCTTTTTTGGGTGTTAATTCTAAAAGGTCTTGTAGGTCTTCATAGAACTGTTCAACTTCAGCTTCTTCAGCATTAGTGGTTGAGGCGTAGGCTTGGATTACTGTGATATTGAATGGTTTGTCTTGGAAACGAACAGAGATCATTCTGTTGTTTTTGAGATTGCATCCAAGTACTGCATTTTGGACTCTTGTTGACCATGATGGCTACTCCATTTCTTCTGAGGGATTCCTGCCCGCAGTAGTAGATATAATGATCATATGAGTTAAATTCACCCATTCCAGATCATTTTAGTTTGCTGATTCCTAGAATGTCGACTTTTACTCTTGCCATCTCCTGTTTGACTACTTCTAATTTGCCTTGATTGATGGACCTAACATTGCAGGTTCCTATGCAATATTGCTCTTTACAGCATTGGCTCTTGCTTCTATCACCGGTCACATTCACAACTGGGTATTATTTTTGCTTTGGTTCCATCCCTTCAGTCTTTCTGGAGTTATTTCTCCACTGATCTCCAGTAGCATATCAGGCACCTACCGACCTGGGGAGTTCCATTTTCAGTATCTATCATTTTGCCTTTCCATACTCTTCATGGGGTTCTCAAGGCAAGAATACTGAAGTGATTTGCCATTCCCTTCTCCAGTGGACCACATTCTGTCAGATGTCTGCACCATGACTCGTCCATCTTGGGTGGCCCCACACAGCATGGCTTAGTTTCCTTGAGTTATACAAGCTGTGGTCTGTGTGATTAGATTGACTAGTTTTCTGTGATTATGGTTTCAGTGTGTCTGGCCTCTGATGCCCTCTCTCAACACTTACCATCTTACTTGGGTTTCTTTTACTTTAGACGAGGGGTATCTCCTCACAGCCACCCCTCCTGACCTTGGACGTGAGGTTGTTCCTCTTCCAACAACACATGAGAAGACTCTACACTTGGACATCACCAGATGTTCAACCGAAATCAGATTGATTGTATTCTGTGCAGCCAAAGATGGAGAAGCTCTATATAGTCAGTAAAAACAAGACTAGGAGCTGACTGTGACTCAGATCATGAACACTTTATTGCCAAATTCAGACTTATACTGAAGAAAGTAGTGAAAACCACTAGACCATACAGGTATGGCCTAAATCAAATCCCTTATGATTATACAGTGGAAGTGAAAGATAGATTTAAGAGGCTAGATCTGATAGATGGAGTGCCTGATGAACTATGGACAGAGGTTGGTGACATTGTACAGGAGGCAAGGATCAAGACCATCCCCATGGAAAAGAAATTAAAACAAGCAAAATGGCTGTCTGGGGAGGCCTGACAAATAGCTGTGAAAAGAAGAGAAGTGAAAAACAAAGGAGAAAAGGAAAGATATNGTGAAGAAAGCTGAGCATCAAAGAATTGATGCTTTTGTACTGTGGTGTTGGAGAGGGCTCTTGATAGTCCCTTGGACTGCAAGGAGATCCAACCAGTTCATTCTGAAGGAGATCAGTCCTGGGTGTTCATTGGAAGGACTGATGCTGAAGCTGAAACTCCAATACTTTGGTCACCTTATGCTAAGAGTTGACTCACTGGAAAAGACTCTGATGCTGGGAGGGATTGGGGGCAGGAGTAGAAAGGGTCGACAGAGAATAAGATGGCTGGTTGGCATCACCGACTTGATGGACATGAGTTTGAGTGAACTCTGGGAGTTGGTGATGTACAGGGAGGCCTGGCGTTATGTGATTCATGGGGTCACAAAGAGTTGGACACGACTGAGCGACTGAACTGAACTGAACTGATTATATTCTTTTTGCAGTCTGTATCTATTAGAAAATTGTTGAATTATTTGTCATTTAAATGTTCATATTCTCAGCTGGATTGTGACTTCCTAGAGGAACTCCTCAATGCCCNGAGTTGGACACGACTGAGCGACTGAACTGAACTGAACTGATTATATTCTTTTTGCAGTCTGTATCTATTAGAAAATTGTTGAATTATTTGTCATTTAAATGTTCATATTCTCAGCTGGATTGTGACTTCCTAGAGGAACTCCTCAATGCCCTTCACAATTGTTGCTTATAGCTCGTGACTTAACAGAAGAATTATGAATATCTCTCCTTTACATGAATTAAAGGGATCGCATGTTGTAGAGGAAATAACTGTATTGTGCAAGTCACTTAACTGGACCTCCTTTTTCCCTTCTGCAAATTAAGGATATTGGACAAGGTAATTTCTGTTGTTATTACAAAATTTACTATTGTCTGATGGATCCTCATGCTATGTTTTCACAGACAGTAGAAAGCATATATAGAAATCAGCTAAATGATATGAACTTTTGCTGTATTTTTTTTCTTATTTCTTCTGTGTCAAGCAATATTAGAATTCATATCTTCTCCATTATGATAAAAATGCCAACTGGTAGCACATAAGGAAGAAAGAGTAATTTTCTGAATGTTATTCTGACTTCCTTTTGCTGTAATAATTGAGAATTCATCAATAGAAAATAGACTTTCTATTATGATTATATAGATCTACAGTTGATGTTCCCTTATCAAAGGCTCATTTGAGACATAAAAAACATTCTCTATATTGATATATTTCTTGGAACCTAAATATAAGCTGTATCAGAAACTCTATGCTCAAAATCATTTGAGTTTTATCTTTGCTATGCTCTTGCTTTATGAGCATGGGCAAATCATTGAAAACTAATAAATGTCTGTTCCCTACTAGATTTACGTAAAAATGAATCCATGTCAGGTCTTCTTTAAATTTACTTCCACCTCTAAAGTCCTTTGATTTTAAAATTACACTATTAGATTGAAATGTTATATGATTTCAATTTATCATTTTAGGGATTTCCTTTAAAATCATATTATAGATGTTTGCTTTTAAAATAAAGTAAAAATATTATTTCCATTCATTTTGTCAATTAAAATTACAGATATGTTGAAGATGACTTGATACACATAAAGCAGAAAATAGTTTCACCTAAATGACCCAAAGTAAATAAATCATGATTACTTGCCATGTACTCATCTAAAATACTTGATTTCAAGAGCTCCATGGCAGAGGGTGAAGGGTGTAGTAAAGTACTTCTTGTTTGACCAGAGTAATGTATTAAATACATTAAAATAATTATTTTTCCCATAAGAACAAACCTCACACAATTTCTGGATTTAAATGTCCTTCCTTAAATTCTTTGATGGCAAATCCCCAATGCTATCAAAGAAAGACCATAAATTTGCAAACATAAATATGATAATGCTTCCACAAACATGCATGCAAGCCTATTGGATAAGGAACATGTTCTTGGTGCCTTTTAGCAAAAGGCCAATTTGACCTAGACTGTGTTGTTGAGGAGGTTCTGGTAGCTGATTCTCAGTCAAGGAAACCTGATGTACAAACTTCTGTGGAGTGCAAAATTTACTAAGGAAGGAACACAAGGGAGACTTGGTGTGTTTTTACTACCTACTGAGATTGTTTAGAGTTGCTGGCGATAGGTAAATGATAATATCAATATCTCCTTAAATTAGCATAAATCTAGTTAAGAAGTTTAAGTGGTAAGGAATGGGGAATTAAGGACCAAAAATATTTTTTTCTTCAAACAAGTTAATGCTAGCTTGCTTAAGTGACTGTTATAACAGGTATTAATAGTACAGTATAAACCATATCAGTGAGTTAAGTTTTTTTTAACTTCAAAAGCTTTGGTTAATGTCTGGTTTAGAGCAGAGCTTAGTGCCTAAAAGCTGGTCAATAAGCATTTTAGTACTACTCTTTCCCAGTGATCTGAATTCATAATGTTGCCTTTCCAAAAGCTGCAAAATGGAAAGTGAAAGAATGATTTATGAAGCCTGGCTATGCATGGCCAGCTAAGAAAGCTTTAACTGATGCTTTCAAGATTCTTTTTAATGAAGCACAAGTTGCCAAGATAAGTTTAGGTAAATGAAGACTCTGTCACATTATGTTATAGTGAGAGAAATGACAGACATAGCCCAGCAGATGGAGGTTAATGCAGAAAGGTAGTGTCAAACAATGTAGTCTAGGTAACTGCACAGAGATGGGGCAGATGCATTCGGGTTATTATTGTAAACAAGTTCATAATACCACAACACATTCATGGAATCCACTCAGATTAAGCACAGCAGCCTTCTTTGTTTAGGTTGTCACTTAGCCTGCATGCAGATCATATTTCAGAGCCATCAATTCCTTCCAAGTAAAAGCTCTCATATTCAGTACCAAACTCTATTTAGATGGTATTGTTAACCTTAAAACCCTAAGTGTTTTGCCTTTTCAATATTGTCTTAAAGCAGTGTCTTAATACTTTGTTGAAAATGTTACTTTCAGGGCTATGATTTACATGGTGAATTGTCATCCCTTCTTACCTCAGGTTTTCTCAGTCTGAAGGTAAACGGGAAACCTGAATACAATGGATTGGAAGAACTCAGCTGTGTCCCTTAAGCAAAACAATAGGAACTGGGTCTGCGAATTTAAGATGTATTTGTGATTCCAGTTCAGTAAGGTCTGGGGCTTGACTTTGCTTGAAAGAAATAATTGCCTTACATACATCTTGAAATTCCTCTGTGGGGAAGACCAGCTGGCCCACCCACTACATCTAGAAACAGTCAAGGATGGAAGGAGGAAGTTAATTGTTCTGTGACATTTGACATTGAACTTGCCTGACAAATATTTCATTTCCCTTATTCATTAAACTCCCACAGTGCTAGATTTCTTTCCATGTAGAATTACCAACCATCACGACACTGACAAAAAAGTATAGAAATTATATATACACATACACATATATGCACTGACAAAAATTTGAAAGGTAAAAATGTATATATATATATNATTGCATTTCTAGGCTTATAAACTCACAGATGTATAGATGAATGAGTAAAATATTCTTGATATATATTACCATTTTTTAAAACTCAATTTATACTTAAGATTTGAAAATTAATTTGCACTCTGAGCTACCTTGAGTCTTAACATTTTAAGATGTGTATAAGAGACAGGACTGCAGCACGCCAGGTGCCTCTGTCCCTCATCATCCCCTGAATTTTGCCAAGTTCATGTCCATGGCATCCATGATGCCATCCAGCCGTCTCATCATCTGACGCCCTCTTCTTCTGCCCTCAGTCTTTCCCAGCATGAGAGACCTTCCCAATGAGTCAGCTGTTTGCATCAAATGACCAAAATACTGGAGTTTCAGCTTCAGCATCAGTTCTTTCAATGAGTATTCAGGGTTGAATACACATACATATATAGATACACACAGACACAGAGAGGTTGAGATGAAAAAAAAAAAAACAAACAAAAAACCTTCACTTCAAAACTAGAGGTATTGGGCAACCACCATAAGAAAACTCCAAACTTTTGATTCTGACATTGAACAGAGAAGTACTCATAGGACTTACTTATACTCCAAACTCAGCTGCAGTTAGAAATGTATGCACCACTCTTACAAGGATTTGAGAGCAAATTCCTAAAGAGAAGATACTAGACTTTTGTGACAGTCGTGGAGTTATATTTTTGCAATTTCATGTGGTACATGATAATGGACTATACAGTGTTAATTGCTGCATTTTAAAACTTTATTTCTATACATTTTCTCAATATCTGACCTTGAAATGTAATTTTTCTGCATTAATTTGGCTATTCTTATCCATACATTTCCTTTTTTCTTTCTTTGTTTAGATCCCAGGCATTGGAACTTCCAAATCTTTTATTATAGGCAGTAATAGAAGGTTGTGAGGAATGTTATGAATGGTAATTTGGGTCGGGATTATCTACATATGCCAACATGGCAGAGCAAAAATACACCCTTTACAAATCAGGCACTGCTTGCAGCTGGTAGATGCCAGATAAAGGGCCACCTGGGCAAGGATAAGCAAGGTAGTTCTGAATATTTTAGTTGCAAAGTAAAATATTAGGGGGAAAGGACGATAGTCAAGCTGTATAGAACAATTGGCACATATAAACATTTCACCACCCTTTCTCATCTCCTTTATTTAGAAGCCCTTGACTCAATTAAATTTTAGTTTGCTAACTGCAGGTATCAAGCATCTTCTACAATAAAGTTATTTCCCAAGGAAATCATTTAAAGAAAAAAAATGTAGGCTCCATCACAGGATAAAGAAAAAAAAAATCCTCCAGCACTATGTACAGTCCTTTTTATTATGGACTCTTACATCACTTCTTAGAAGATTCCTCGTCCCATCTACCTAACAAGTTTCCCATTTAACCATATATTACAAACATCCCATGATAAACACTATATAAACACATTGCTTTTTCTGACCAAAACATTTAATTATTTAAAAAGTTACAATAGAAAAAATAATGACAATAAAGAGAAATTAGAAGAAGTGGGAATCAGGGTATACAAAAAAGCAGAGGTCTTAGTCTCTAGGAGACCAACACACCAGCTGAGCTGGCTTTAGCCCTAGCTCCTTCTGAGTTTTCCTTGGCTGCTGGTTGTCTTCCCCCCATGAGATGAATGTTGTGCTTTCCCTGGAATTCATTTAGTTCTTTTCCCTTTGCCTACAGTTGCTGTCGTCAGTGTCTCGATGATCTTCTGTATTATCTGACTTCTGCATATAGTTGCCCAAAAGGTTTCAAATAAGACACAGTGAACATCTAAATAATGGAAATCATGTTGGAAAATATACCTATATTTCTATGTTCATTGGAGAAGGTGATGGCACCCCACTCCAGTACTGCTGCCTGGAAAATCCCATGGATGGAAGAGCCTGGTAGGCTGCTGTCCATGGGGTCACGAAGATTCAGACACGACTGAGCAATTTCACTTTGACTTTTCATTTTCATGCATTGGAGAAGGAAATGGCAACCCAGTCCAGTGTTCTTGCCTGGAGAATCCCAGGGAAGGGGGAGCTTGGTGGGCTGCCATCTATGGCGGTCACACAGAGTCGGACACGGTTCCCTTAAAGCATTACTCATATATCCTAAGACTCACCAAACCTTTGATTTCCCCTCTTGGTTCTCTTGGGCTCAGTTGCTATGAGCCTTCAGGTCTCCAAGAGCCCTGCTGAGCATCAGTCTGGACTCTTCAAAGGTTTCCACTATGCCCAGCGACTCACTGCAGCTCTCTCTGCTTCAGTTGCACTGGTCCTTGTCATTTCTCTGAGCTCATCAGGCTTGCATGCTACAGCATTTCAACTCAGCTCTTACTACTGATGGAATGACTCAGTCTCTCTTCATCTAGTTAATTTCTGCTTCCCTTCCTAGTCTATTTGAATTTTACTTCTCCTTCAAAGACAATCCAGATCACTTTAAGCTCTTCTGTATTTCTTTATCATAACAATTGTAACAAGAGCACTTAATTTTTGTTTCTTAAAATATCAGTTTTCATTACTAAACTTTAAGCTGCATGGTTCAGGGGAAATGTTTGTTATACTCACTATTGCATTTCTAGGCTTATAAACTCACAGATGTATAGATGAATGAGTAAAATATTCTTGATATATATTACCATTTTTTAAAACTCAATTTATACTTAAGATTTGAAAATTAATTTGCACTCTGAGCTACCTTGAGTCTTAACATTTTATAAAATCTTTATTGCTGCTGCTGCTGCTGCTGCTAAATCACTTCAGTTGTGTCCCACCCTCAGCGACCCCATGGACTGCAGCCTTCCAGGCTCCTCCATCTATGGGATTTTCCAGGCAAGAATACTGGAGTGGGGTGCCATTGCCTTCTCCGATAAAATGTTTAGTAGGTAAGTTAAAATATGTAATTTCTCTATATTTATTCTATCAATAATAATGCCCGTATCTTTCTTATGTTCATTATTAGTTTATCTTGTTGCTTTCACTGTGTTTGAAATTTTAATTATTTTAGTCATTGATTTATTTGATCCCTATTTGTAAAGTATATTAATCATTCATTATCAGATTCTTATAAAATAGTTTCCAACTTGTCATCTCCATTTCTCTGTCTTTTAAATAGATTTCTTTTTTTAGAGTAGTCCTAGGTTTGCAGAAAATATGAGCAGAAAGTTCAGATAATTCATTTATATATCCTGTCCCTCCAATCCTCAGTTCCCCTATTATTAATGTCTAGCATTAGTGTGGTATATTTGTTACAACTGATGAACCAGTATCAATACATTATTATTAATTAAAGTTCAAGCTTTGCTAAGTGCAAAATGCCATGCGTCCACCATTATAGTATCATACAGAGTAGTTTCACTGCCCTTAAAGTCCCTGTGCTCCACCCAGTAATCCTTTCCCTGCTCCTATCCCCACTATTCCATAGCTCAGCTGGTAGAGTGGAGAACTGTGGAATGGATATCTGTCATCTTCAGCTTCATTTAGCTTGCAGTCTTAGTTGGAATATGGACATTTCAATACTGTACATGCTGAAATCTATTTATGTGAGGAATTCCTTCCACCTACATGATTGTTAAATTTAATAAGACATTCTAACAGAGTACAGTTGTTTCTGTATCCTGCTTACTGTATTCAAATTCAAAAGTAAGCAGCTTGTGAGTAGGAATTGGCCATAATATACAAAATATGCCCAACCAGGAACTACATTTTTGTACACACAAAGATCTTAGAATTGCCACCAAATGTATTTATTGGGTAAAACCATAAAGAGAATGATTCAGACTAGCAAACAAAGTACATTAATAATTTCCTGGAGATCTTTTCTCCCTTTGAAAACAAAGAGGGACTAAATAGCTCAATAGATTTTTTACCTCGGTCTTCTGAGCCAGAACACTGACAAAGTCCCAATGAACTATTNAAGAGAATGATTCAGACTAGCAAACAAAGTACATTAATAATTTCCTGGAGATCTTTTCTCCCTTTGAAAACAAAGAGGGACTAAATAGCTCAATAGATTTTTTACCTCAGTCTTCTGAGCCAGAACACTGACAAAGTCCCAATGAACTATTCCTCATAGCATATGGTGTAGTATATAGTATATAGTAGTACTGAATGCATAGATGCTCAGGGTTAAAGGCTTCTGAATATTCCTTGATGGGAAGGTTTGAAGTACACGTTGGTCTTCCTGTCTGCCAACTTGCCTTTTCTGATCCCTCCCCATGATTTGGGCACTTTTTCTTTGGACTCCTGAGACCCCTCCTACTAGACAGTTCCATCACAGTCACCCTCCCACCCAGTTCTGTAAACATTTCATGTGTGTACTTGTCTTTATTGCTAGAATAAAAGCTCTTTGAGGACTGAAGTTATGGCTAATTCGAATTCGGTTTTTCTGTGTTCTCTGGCACTGAGTCTGAACTAGAGTTAAGTCCTTAATAACTTGGGTTCCCCGTTTGAAAGAAAAAATAAAATATGAAATAAATACTGAAACACATTAAGCATGGGATATATTTCATTTTCAGTCATTGACATTCTCTCAAAATACTCATGTAACATTTTGTATTGCATCTTTTCAGTTTCTTCAGAAAAATAAAGTGGTGCAAAGACAGTAATGTTAAAACAAAGCAAGAGTGTTTAGGAGAGAGTTCTAAATTCATTATTTAAGAAATTATATTTTTATAGTCGTATTTACTCTAGTAGTTTTACATCTTCCAAGCTCACAAATTAGTTAGCTGCAGCTCTCTTATTCAATGTGAAAAGACCCTCACACATTCTTGAAAAGTATGATTATCATGATATATAAACATCATCATTCTAGATATTACAGTTTATACAAGATTTGTTATAAACTCATAGATTTTTTTCTTTCTCCAGAAGGAAAGTATGTTAAAATACATGAAATTTAAAATATTTTATTGGTGTTTCTTCCTTAAGTAAATCATGTTTTTCTTATCTACGTACCGTATTGACACATATAATAAAAGAGCTGCTCTTTATTGAGTACATATGATAAGCACTGGCTAGATGGGCGTTTTGTATCATTTCATCAAATTCCCTCAAAAAATCTATTAGGAAACATTTTATTTTCTCATTTAAGAGATAAGAAAACCAAAGCTCAGAGAGACTAAGTTGCCCAATGTTATGTAAGAGTAATATAAGAATTTCAAATGTAGTATGTCAAATGCAAATTCTTTGGAGGAAAAAAAAAAAAAAAAAGATTCTCTTTGACTAAAAAGAATACTGACTGATTGTCCAGAGCAAAATCTGACTTAAAAGGGCCTGATAAACTGACATTGTTTAATAGATTAAAAATCTATAGCACAGTGGGGCTTCCCTGATGGCTCAGTAGTCAAGAATCTGCCTTCAATGCAGGAAACATGGGTTTGATCCTAGGGTCGTGAAGACCCCTTGTAGAAGGAAATGGCAACCCACTGCAGTGTCTAGCCTAGGAGACCCTGTGGACAGAGGAGCCTGGTGGGCTACAGTCCATGGATTTGCAAAACACCAACACCACAGCACAGGGAGGGAAGATCTTTATTTTAGTTATACAGGATGAATGTCCTGATTCAGTCACGAGTGAGTTTAGGAAACTATGAATTCTTTACTTATTCTACATACTAAATTGTCCTTTCCCTCTCTTTTCTGTGAAATTTTAATGTAATGTTTACTAGTTATGAGCATGGGCCTTGGAGCAAGATTCCCAGGCTTGAATACCAATGTTGCTAGTTTTTAGGTTTTTGACTTCAGACAAATTAGTTCACGTCTCTGGGGCTCAGTCTCCACCTCCATGTAAAATGAAGTAACAGCACCTATCTTGCAGTGCTGTTCTAAGGTTAATGTATTTTTTGTAGTTAGTGTGCTTAGAATATTGTCAGGGAATTAGAAAAAATCAAAAAAATCTGTTTTTTCTTATCCAAAATAACAGAATCCTATTTTAGATTGTATGTAAAAAGTGTGGGAGAAGGAAAGGATGGATAGTGGAAAGGAAAGAAAGCAACACAAAATATACAGAAAGCTTCAGCAGAAGGAGAATAATTCAATGAGACCACAAAGGCATAGTCTCATTTATTGTTAAGTTTTTATTTCAAAATGTCCTGTCTCCCAGCAGTGGCGTCTACCAGGAGTCTAATGTCCATTCAGTTTCTGGTTGTGGCCTGATTGGCAAGAGTGCCCTGGTGACAGGCCACGGCAGACCTCCAGTAGCAATTAACCATTTCCTGGGGGCTTTCTGTTCCACCCAGCATTCTCTATGCTGCCTTGGCAGACCTTGGGCCCCAGGGAAATTCCACCCTACTTTTCTGAGGTCTGAGCCTAGCTCTGTAGTGTCCTCTATATGCACTGCTATATAGATCTTGAAGGGGCTCCCTGGTGGCTGATGGCAAAGAGTCTGCCTGCAGTGCAGGAGAGCTGCTCTCAGTCCAGTATTCTTGTCTGGANAGAGGAGCCTGGTGGGCTACAGTCCATGGATTTGCAAAACACCAACACCACAGCACAGGGAGGGAAGATCTTTATTTTAGTTATACAGGATGAATGTCCTGATTCAGTCACCAGTGAGTTTAGGAAACTATGAATTCTTTACTTATTCTACATACTAAATTGTCCTTTCCCTCTCTTTTCTGTGAAATTTTAATGTAATGTTTACTAGTTATGAGCATGGGCCTTGGAGCAAGATTCCCAGGCTTGAATACCAATGTTGCTAGTTTTTAGGTTTTTGACTTCAGACAAATTAGTTCACGTCTCTGGGGCTCAGTCTCCACCTCCATGTAAAATGAAGTAACAGCACCTATCTTGCAGTGCTGTTCTAAGGTTAATGTATTTTTTGTAGTTAGTGTGCTTAGAATATTGTCAGGGAATTAGAAAAAATCAAAAAAATCTGTTTTTTCTTATCCAAAATAACAGAATCCTATTTTAGATTGTATGTAAAAAGTGTGGGAGAAGGAAAGGATGGATAGTGGAAAGGAAAGAAAGCAACACAAAATATACAGAAAGCTTCAGCAGAAGGAGAATAATTCAATGAGACCACAAAGGCATAGTCTCATTTATTGTTAAGTTTTTATTTCAAAATGTCCTGTCTCCCAGCAGTGGCGTCTACCAGGAGTCTAATGTCCATTCAGTTTCTGGTTGTGGCCTGATTGGCAAGAGTGCCCTGGTGACAGGCCACGGCAGACCTCCAGTAGCAATTAACCATTTCCTGGGGGCTTTCTGTTCCACCCAGCATTCTCTATGCTGCCTTGGCAGACCTTGGGCCCCAGGGAAATTCCACCCTACTTTTCTGAGGTCTGAGCCTAGCTCTGTAGTGTCCTCTATATGCACTGCTATATAGATCTTGAAGGGGCTCCCTGGTGGCTGATGGCAAAGAGTCTGCCTGCAGTGCAGGAGAGCTGCTCTCAGTCCAGTATTCTTGTCTGGAGAATGCCATGGACAGAGGAGCCTGGCAGCCACAGTCCATGGGGTCACAGAGAGTCGGACATGACTGAGTGACCAGCATCTACAGGTCTGGAGGGGAAGTCAGCCTGCATTCGGGTACCGGCATTTTTCCAGTTCTGTCACTGGTGGCACTGCCAAAAGCTGTTGTCTTCTAGATCCCTCTGCATCTGCCTGGAGCCCACATTCTCAACTTCTAGCCTTAGCTAGAATAAGAAAATGGTCTCTGGGAAAGCTGAGGGTCCTCAGCTTGTCTCTGAAATTTTACTCCCTCCAGTCCTTTTTTCCACAGCCTCTGATGCCTTTTATATCTATATTTATCGAACTTTTCTACTCGTTCTCAATCAGAGCATTTGTCTACTATGATTTACTCTAAGATTTTGTTTTAGTCTCCATATATATATTTAGTGCAGTACTTTCCAGTTTTATGACTTTATCTATGACTCAGTTTCATGTCTATGAAATGGGGCTAATTATAGCAGCTATCTCAGAAAATTGAGGGGGATTAAATATATATACATATATATATACATATACACATATATATATACACGTATACATATATATATATATACAGGTACACATATACATACATTGCTTATAGTAATGCTTGGCACATAGTAAAAATGAGAAAATAAACAGTAGTTATTATTGAAGACATCAGAAGACTTTTTTGCATACATGCAAAATAATCATACTTCATATACTGATTTGAAAGAGCTTTGACTTTTAATAAATTAAGTAGTAGTTTTTAACCTTATTAGACTCAGGGTACCCCCACAGTTAGAGCAATTTCTAATGAACCATTTACTAACTTTAAATCTTACATAATTATATAACCTACATCTAAATGTAGAAAAATTATAGTCCTCAAGCTGAAATATAAATATAAAAGCAATCTATAATAAATTAAAATGAATTTCAATATAAACATAATCAAGCATGAGTATACTTGAAGACAAAAATGTAGTCAGATGTTTTTATCCACTTATAATGAGTAAATTTGAATTTAAAAGAAGATCAGGACACTTTTCATTAAAGGATACAGAGAAATAAAAAGTACAGAAGCATAGGATATTGGAATAAAACCAGATTTATAAGTAATAACATACTACATTTATAAGAAAAAGAGGAAATAACTCCAATTGGAGTAGAATTTAGATGCCAAGACACATCACTATAGTAGACAAAAAAAAAACACACAAAAAAACACGAGGTATTCTGTTCATTTAAATGTACTGGGTGGTATTTGCAATACGAGGTACTCCATTCATGCAAATGCACTGGGTGGTATTTGCATGTGTAATGTCATTTATAAATCATTTTATGTTATGATATGATTACAGTAATAAAAATATATCACAGAGGACCCAAGATGAAGCATAAACCTAAATGTCTAGGCAGGATATTTGAATGATATTTGATAAACCTAAATGTCTCTAAATGTCTAGGCAGGATATTTGAATGTCATTACAGGTCATGAAAACATTTTTCTTTGTTCAATGTGTAAATATTTACATTCTTTATCATTTTACCCAATCAGAATTGATATCAGTCTTACTGGTAGAAAAACTGGATACAAGAAACCTCTGTTAAGCCAGATATTAACAATTGAGTAGCTAGACTGTTGAATGCTGGTGACAGTCCTGGTAGAGGTATGTGCTTAGGAGAATCAGGGAAGTTTTTATGCTTCTCTAAGCGAGAGTTACAGTATTAAAAGGACCAATACACTTAGACCAAGTTCAACAATATGAACCCCAGCCTTCATTGTACGGGCCTGTGGTGACCATTTAGTATCAAAGGTTCACATCCCCTGCCAAGTAAATGTCACTATTGTCTTCTCAATTATGATGACTAAACAAATATGACTGCAGAAATGATCAGGTAGTCCTCGGGGAGGTGGGAGGGGGGGAGTGGGAAGCATAACACATTATTCCAAGTATAGTAAAATTAATCTAATGTAATATCTGTTAATGAAAAGCAATATAAAATATTGACAGAGATTTATCCATTTAATGTATAATCCACTGCTAGTGAGAATTTTTTTATGAAAGTGTCTATATTTTTCTTTTCATAAGAAATATTTGCATGCTATATATATTAACATAATATATAAATTCTACCTATATTAACATGTGTGATCTGGTGACTATAGCATAACAAACTGATAACAAATCCAATAGTCTTCTAATGTTATCTGAGCAAAAAATAAGGGTATTTTAGGTATCATCTTTCTGTTGATGCCTGAGACAGCTGCTTCTACATAGAGCAATTTAAGACCAGGAATAATTACTACTGCATCAGTTGAATGCTACACACATTCCTCAGATTAGAAATCCACAGCTAAAATTTAACAAGTCATAAGCAACATATTTCAGCGCAACTATATTAATCATTTACACATAGTGTGGAAGAAATGTTATTTCTAAATAAGAAATTTTGACAATCAAATGGTCTGCTTACTTTCACTTTCAGGAAAAAGTAAAGACTTATTTTCTTATCTTATTCACTTGTAAAATGTAAACATTTAAGATAATTCTGAGAAATATGTGTTGCTTTCCCAATCTTTACATAGACATATCAACTTTGTTATCATACCGTATAAGACTTATCTACAGTATGCTCATTATTTTTACCACAAATACAAAATGGGACACATTTGTAAAAAAGAAAAATAATATAAATTTTTCTTAATAGAATTAACACTCGAAAACTTAAAGTGAATAAATACTGCTGGTTATAAATGATGTTTTAAGGGATCATTACTTTTGTGTGTGTTATGGTTATTACTTTATCCTGATCTTCATACATGCTGCTGACGCTGCTGCTGCTGCTAAGTCACTTAAGTCGTGTCTGACTCTTAGTGACCCCATGGACTGCAGCCTACCAGGCTCCTCTATCCATGGGATTTTCCAGGGAAGAGTACTGGAGTGGGATGCCATTGCCTTCTCTGGATCTTCATATAATATATAATTTTGGATTACATAAAAACTATTTTTATCACATACTTTGAGGAATATTTCAATGAAATGTAATTAAATAAGATACTAATTGTCTTGTAATTTTCAAATCTTAATTCAAGTCCAGGATAAGAAAAATTCAAAGATCACAAAAACTTTTCCTCTCATTCCTGAACCCTAGCCCTTCATTGACCATATCAAAAGCAACTATAATTTCTATGCTATCTTAAAAGTATCATTACAAAAATATTTTATGAATATACAGAATATTAATAAATGCATTAATAGAGGATGATTTTCCTATTTACCTCTGAGCTAGCTATTTGCTTTTTCTTTTTCTGACTCCTGGAAATTTGGTAAACCATATTATTAATTGTATCCTCCCCCTTTGGGAATAAAAATCATTGGAGAAAGTCACTTGCTTTTTATAATTTTTGATCAAAATGAGAAGAGAAAGTTGGGTCATGGAAAACTAAAATCTGCCTAATTCCCAGGTTATGAATGAATGGACAGAATCAGAAAAGGAAGAAGTGAACAAAAAGGATATAAAATGAAGCAAGTTATATACTCCAATTAAAAAATAATAGCACTCCTCCAAATAATAATTGAAGCTTTAGATGTTCAATAAATATTGTTGTTTGATAAATGAATGAATGAGTTTGTTGAACTCCGAGGGAGGCTACCGAAACATTCTTCTTTGTGTCAACATCTGGTTCAATATGTCTATAACTCATACACACTCAAAAATAAAATCTTTCTCTGTGGATGAAGGATAGGAAGTTGACAAGATTAAAGCCTTAACCAGGCAGTGGAAACCCAGAGATTTGTAATGGTCATAAAAGGCTTGATATTCAAGTTAAAACCTGCTATCACAAAATATATGAGAGCCACAAAATACTATTACTTGGGTCTACATTTTAACTTATGGAATTTTTCTGAAATTTAAGGCCATCCCCAGGACATGCATTTTCAGTAGTGGCTCTCAATTTTTCCTCTTTTTAGATAAAGATTCTACATTTAATATCAAAGAATCATAAGCTCAAAATTTTCCCTGCTGAACTGATAAATGCAGGTAAATTTATTGTAACCTGACATGGACCAGATTTATAGCCCTGGTACTTGAATCAACTTGCTATACTCAGATATAATACAAATTTAACTTCAACTTTGTTTTGATAGCATAGGACTATTTCTGAAAATACCGTATATAACTGCTATTTCTCCCCTAATTAGACAATAAGTTGCTTTCTGTACCTGTCACTCTCATATATATGTGTCCAACTTCCCTGGTGGCTCATACAGTAAAGAATCTGCCTGCAATATGGAAGACCTGGGTTCGAT
>SJYW01046706.1:10021-111698 GCA_006410735.1 Raphicerus campestris | reverse complement strand
AAAAAAAAAACACACAAAAAAACACGAGGTATTCTGTTCATTTAAATGTACTGGGTGGTATTTGCAATACGAGGTACTCCATTCATGCAAATGCACTGGGTGGTATTTGCATGTATAATGTCATTTATAAATCATTTTATGTTATGATATGATTACAGTAATAAAAATATATCACAGAGGACCCAAGATGAAGCATAAACCTAAATGTCTAGGCAGGATATTTGAATGATATTTGATAAACCTAAATGTCTCTAAATGTCTAGGCAGGATATTTGAATGTCATTACAGGTCATGAAAACATTTTTCTTTGTTCAATGTGTAAATATTTACATTCTTTATCATTTTACCCAATCAGAATTGATATCAGTCTTACTGGTAGAAAAACTGGATACAAGAAACCTCTGTTAAGCCAGATATTAACAATTGAGTAGCTAGACTGTTGAATGCTGGTGACAGTCCTGGTAGAGGTATGTGCTTAGGAGAATCAGGGAAGTTTTTATGCTTCTCTAAGCGAGAGTTACAGTATTAAAAGGACCAATACACTTACACCAAGTTCAACAATATGAACCCCAGCCTTCATTGTACGGGCCTGTGGTGACCATTTAGTATCAAAGGTTCACATCCCCTGCCAAGTAAATGTCACTATTGTCTTCTCAATTATGATGACTAAACAAATATGACTGCAGAAATGATCAGGTAATCCTCGGGGAGGTGGGGGGGAGTGGGAAGCATAACACATTATTCCAAGTATAGTAAAATTAATCTAATGTAATATCTGTTAATGAAAAGCAATATAAAATATTGACAGAGATTTATCCATTTAATGTATAATCCACTGCTAGTGAGAATTTTTTTATGAAAGTGTCTATATTTTTCTTTTCATAAGAAATATTTGCATGCTATATATATTAACATAATATATAAATTCTACATATATTAACATGTGTGATCTGGTGACTACAGCATAACAAACTGATAACAAATCCAATAGTCTTCTAATGTTATCTGAGCAAAAAATAAGGGTATTTTAGGTATCATCTTTCTGTTGATGCCTGAGACAGCTGCTTTTACATAGAGCAATTTAAGACCAGGAATAATTACTACTGCATCAGTTGAATGCTACACACATTCCTCAGATTAGAAATCCACAGCTAAAATTTAACAAGTCATAAGCAACATATTTCAGCGCAACTATATTAATCATTTACACATAGTGTGAAAGAAATGTTATTTCTAAATAAGAAATTTTGACAGTCAAATGGTCTGCTTACTTTCACTTTCAGGAAAAAGTAAAGACTATTATTTTCTTATCTTATTCACTTGTAAAATGTAAACATTTAAGATAATTCTGAGAAATATGTGTTACTTTCCCAATCTTTACATAGACATATCAACTTTGTTATCATACCGTATAAGACTTATCTACAGTATGCTCATTATTTTTACCACAAATACAAAATGGGACACATTTGTAAAAAAGAAAAATAATATAAATTTTTCTTAATAGAATTAACACTCGAAAACTTAAAGTGAATAAATACTGCTGGTTATAAATGATGTTTTAAGGGATCATTACTTTTGTGTGTGTTATGGTTATTACTTTATCCTGATCTTCATACATGCTGCTGACGCTGCTGCTGCTGCTAAGTCACTTAAGTCGTGTCTGACTCTTAGTGACCCCATGGACTGCAGCCTACCAGGCTCCTCTATCCATGGGATTTTCCAGGGAAGAGTACTGGAGTGGGATGCCATTGCCTTCTCTGGATCTTCATATAATATATAATTTTGGATTACATAAAAACTATTTTTATCACATACTTTGAGGAATATTTCAATGAAATGTAATTAAATAAGATACTAATTGTCTTGTAATTTTCAAATCTTAATTCAAGTCCAGGATAAGAAAAATTCAAAGATCACAAAAACTTTTCCTCTCATTCCTGAACCCTAGCCCTTCATTGACCATATCAAAAGCAACTATAATTTCTATGCTATCTTAAAAGTATCATTACAAAAATATTTTATGAATATACAGAATATTAATAAATGCATTAATAGAGGATGATTTTCCTATTTACCTCTGAGCTAGCTATTTGCTTTTTCTTTTTCTGACTCCTGGAAATTTGGTAAACCATATTATTAATTGTATCCTCCCCCTTTGGGAATAAAAATCATTGGAGAAAGTCACTTGCTTTTTATAATTTTTGATCAAAATGAGAAGAGAAAGTTGGGTCATGGAAAATTAAAATCTGCCTAATTCCCAGGTTATGAATGAATGGACAGAATCAGAAAAGGAAGAANTGGGGGGGAGTGGGAAGCATAACACATTATTCCAAGTATAGTAAAATTAATCTAATGTAATATCTGTTAATGAAAAGCAATATAAAATATTGACAGAGATTTATCCATTTAATGTATAATCCACTGCTAGTGAGAATTTTTTTATGAAAGTGTCTATATTTTTCTTTTCATAAGAAATATTTGCATGCTATATATATTAACATAATATATAAATTCTACCTATATTAACATGTGTGATCTGGTGACTACAGCATAACAAACTGATAACAAATCCAATAGTCTTCTAATGTTATCTGAGCAAAAAATAAGGGTATTTTAGGTATCATCTTTCTGTTGATGCCTGAGACAGCTGCTTCTACATAGAGCAATTTAAGACCAGGAATAATTACTACTGCATCAGTTGAATGCTACACACATTCCTCAGATTAGAAATCCACAGCTAAAATTTAACAAGTCATAAGCAACATATTTCAGCGCAACTATATTAATCATTTACACATAGTGTGAAAGAAATGTTATTTCTAAATAAGAAATTTTGACAGTCAAATGGTCTGCTTACTTTCACTTTCAGGAAAAAGTAAAGACTATTATTTTCTTATCTTATTCACTTGTAAAATGTAAACATTTAAGATAATTCTGAGAAATATGTGTTACTTTCCCAATCTTTACATAGACATATCAACTTTGTTATCATACCGTATAAGACTTATCTACAGTATGCTCATTATTTTTACCACAAATACAAAATGGGACACATTTGTAAAAAAGAAAAATAATATAAATTTTTCTTAATAGAATTAACACTCGAAAACTTAAAGTGAATAAATACTGCTGGTTATAAATGATGTTTTAAGGGATCATTACTTTTGTGTGTGTTATGGTTATTACTTTATCCTGATCTTCATACATGCTGCTGACGCTGCTGCTGCTGCTAAGTCACTTAAGTAGTGTCTAACTCTTAGTGACCCCATGGACTGCAGCCTACCAGGCTCCTCTATCCATGGGATTTTCCAGGGAAGAGTACTGGAGTGGGATGCCATTGCCTTCTCTGGATCTTCATATAATATATAATTTTGGATTACATAAAAACTATTTTTATCACATACTTTGAGGAATATTTCAATGAAATGTAATTAAATAAGATACTAATTGTCTTGTAATTTTCAAATCTTAATTCAAGTCCAGGATAAGAAAAATTCAAAGATCACAAAAACTTTTCCTCTCATTCCTGAACCCTAGCCCTTCATTGACCATATCAAAAGCAACTATAATTTCTATGCTATCTTAAAAGTATCATTACAAAAATATTTTATGAATATACAGAATATTAATAAATGCATTAATAGAGGATGATTTTCCTATTTACCTCTGAGCTAGCTATTTGCTTTTTCTTTTTCTGACTCCTGGAAATTTGGTAAACCATATTATTAATTGTATCCTCCCCCTTTGGGAATAAAAATCATTGGAGAAAGTCACTTGCTTTTTATAATTTTTGATCAAAATGAGAAGAGAAAGTTGGGTCATGGAAAACTAAAATCTGCCTAATTCCCAGGTTATGAATGAATGGACAGAATCAGAAAAGGAAGAAGTGAACAAAAAGGATATAAAATGAAGCAAGTTATATACTCCAATTAAAAAATAATAGCACTCCTCCAAAGAATAATTGAAGCTTTAGATGTTCAATAAATATTGTTGTTTGATAAATGAATGAATGAGTTTGTTGAACTCCGAGGGAGGCTACCGAAACATTCTTCTTTGTGTCAACATCTGGTTCAATATGTCTATAACTCATACACACTCAAAAATAAAATCTTTCTCTGTGGATGAAGGATAGGAAGTTGACAAGATTAAAGCCTTAACCAGGCAGTGGAAACCCAGAGATTTGTAATGGTCATAAAAGGCTTGATATTCAGGTTAAAACCTGCTATCACAAAATATATGAGAGCCACAAAATACTATTACTTGGGTCTACATTTTAACTTATGGAATTTTTCTGAAATTTAAGGCCATCCCCAGGACATGCATTTTCAGTAGTGGCTCTCAATTTTTCCTCTTTTTAGATAAAGATTCTACATTTAATATCAAAGAATCATAAGCTCAAAATTTTCCCTGCTGAACTGATAAATGCAGGTAAATTTATTGTAACCTGACATGGACCAGATTTATAGCCCTGGTACTTGAATCAACTTGCTATACTCAGATATAATACAAATTTAACTTCAACTTTGTTTTGATAGCATAGGACTATTTCTGAAAATACCGTATATAACTGCTATTTCTCCCCTAATTAGACAATAAGTTGCTTTCTGTACCTGTCACTCTCATATATATGTGTCCAACTTCCCTGGTGGCTCATACAGTAAAGAATCTGCCTGCAATATGGAAGACCTGGGTTCGATCCCTGGGTTGGGAAGATCCCCTGGAGAAGGGAACAGCTACCTACTCCAGTAGTCTGGCCTGGAGAATTCCATGGGCAGGGAAGCCTGGCAGACTACAGTCCATGGGGTAACAGAGAGTCGGACATGACTGGGCAACTTTCACTTTCGTCATAAGAATAAAATTTATTACCTAGCAATTCCATTTAGTATTCTCACTTATACTTTACAAAATTCACTTTTTAGAATTTTGCAAAGTTCTTCAGAATGTTCGAGGAAGAGCAGACCCTTATTTGTAGGTTTTTTCACTAAAACTTGACAGGGAAGAGAGGGATAGTTTATATCTTTTTCCTTTGGTTCTCATTTGGGATGTAATCAAGATGACTGGTAAAGAGCGCTGTCTCTTGAGTCATGAAGATCTGAGTTCTAATTCATTCTCCACCACGTATTAACAAATATTTAACATCTGCGTTTCAGTTTCTCTCTCTTGAATCTCATGTAATAGTATCTGCTTAAAGTATATTTTTAAAAATATACTTTTTAAAGTTTAGATAATCAAATATCAAGAGGTTAGAATCTGTTCAGTTCAGTTCAGTTACTCAGTCATGTCCGACTCTTTGCGACCCCATGGACTGCAGCACACCGGGCCTCCCTGTCCATCACCAGCTCCTGGAGTTTACTCAAACTGATGTCCATTGAGTCGGTGATGCCATCCAACCATCTCCTCTGTTGTCCCCTTCTCCTCCTGTCTTCACTCTTTCCCAGCATCAGGGTCTTTTCAAGTGAGTCAGCTCTTCGCATCAGGTGGCCAAAGTATTAGAGTTTCAGTATTGGAGGTTAGGATAACCTCACATTAGAAAGACTTAACAAAATAATGATGTGTGATGATAACTTTATGGATGAGAGTGAATATTACTTTGTAGTGCATAAGTTAAGGTTGAATTTGTTAGTTTTTATTAGTTGTGAAATATTTTTAATGCACCCTTAATTACAAATGATAATAATAATAACCACTATTTATTAAGTACTGTCTATCAGAGTTCAGGACCACCCAAATGTTTGAATAAGTACTTTAGTTCTTGCTTAGTTCTGTATTGTAGAATATGACACAATGTTTTCCCGGTATCTGGCTGTTTAACACAAACCCCATACTTGAGTATCAGTGGACAGCAATCTTAAATTTACTCTCTCAATAATTGTGAAGGTGCACCTGAAAGATGTGCTTCCACTCCTCAGCTGTTCTAACATCTGTCCCTTAGAATCCACTACAAAGAATGAATCCTTCTGGCCTCTCTATCACATTGCTCATAAATAATTAAGAGTTTAAGATGATGATATCAAGCAGTGTTGAAGTCTCTAAAACTCATGGCTGCAAACTCCTTTGTAATAAGGATTATATAAATATGATTGCAATTAATAATTCATGTGTCTATCCATTCATTCATTTCAAATCTTTGAATAGTTAATAAGGACCAGGCCCTGGGGTTGACACTGTATCTTGGAAATTCCTTCCTGATATCAGTTTAAATAATAATAATGCTATTCTGAAGAATTAATATGTGCTCACATTTTGGAATTGATTGGTCTTTCCTGTGTTGGTTGCTAAGAGTTTTTATTCAAATCTGAGGCTCACCTCAGAACAGGCATTTTAGTCTAAGGTCATTCTGGCTCTATTACTCTTTGTAATATTATTTTATTTTCCCTTTGACTCCTTTTGAAATGTTTTATTTTACTTATTTATCTATTTTTGGCTGTGCTGGGTCTTTGCACGGGGTTTTCTCTAACTGTGGCAGGTAGAGGTTATTCTTCAGTTGTGGTCTGTGGGGCTTCTCACTGTGGTAGCTTCTCTTGCTTCAGAGCCCTGGTTCTAGGCCCCATAGTTGTGGTGCATGGGCTTATTTGCTCCACAACATGTGGGATCTTCCCAGATCAGAGACTGAATCTATGTCTGCTGCATTGGCAGGCAGATTCTTTACCACTGAGCCATCAGGGGAGCCCTTGAAATGTTTTACAATTTTACTTCTACTCTATGTACTTAAGCAAGTCAGATTTAATACATTTAGGGAAAAAGTCAGAAATAAATGCAAATATTAAATATACATCAAATATAATTTAAAATGGAGAAATAAATGCCAGTGTAAAAATTAAGCATTCAGTGGTTACACTGATAAATCATTTTCTGATAGTTCTTATCAAAAACATTGCTACTTCATAAATTTCTGATGTTAATACTCAAATGTAATAAAAGAATATTTGCCCAAAACAAATGGCATGAAAATACTACAATTTGTTTAATACACCAGGACTGAAATGGAATCATTACAGAAATCATAAAATAGGTCAAGATATTTTAAAATGGTATCATTTTGTTGGTTAAATACTGAAAATACACTTACGCAATTTCTGAGATTCTGCAACAAATTTAGACATGAGAGAAAAGTAAAGGAAATATCTTTCACAAAGAAGAAGATATTGCCATGCTTACTTAAAATGACCATTTAGTACTTTCTTTGTATATTTACAGAAAAAGTCAATTTTTGTCTGAAAACTGTGTTATCAGTCACCAGGAATTGCAAGGGCAAAAGTAAAGAGTGTAAATAAAGGGGAAATATATTGAGATTGCTTAAATAAACTGTTAAAATCTAAAGGTATAGGATATCAAAAGGTTGACTATTATAATTTTAATCTTTAATTTCTCTGAGTGCTCTAGGGGGAATACCAATTCTAAAACAATAAAAAGGCATCACACTTGAAATTAAAGCTCTACCAAAATCTGGGAAAAAAGGTATAAAATCCCATTTTCAGATACCTAGACTAGAATAATGTACTGGGAAACATACAAGGCTTTATAAAGAACAAATTCTGTCACAGTGGTAGCAGATATCTTTCTATNTATTTTCCCTTTGACTCCTTTTGAAATGTTTTATTTTACTTATTTATCTATTTTTGGCTGTGCTGGGTCTTTGCACGGGGTTTTCTCTAACTGTGGCAGGTAGAGGTTATTCTTCAGTTGTGGTCTGTGGGGCTTCTCACTGTGGTAGCTTCTCTTGCTTCAGAGCCCTGGTTCTAGGCCCCATAGTTGTGGTGCATGGGCTTATTTGCTCCACAACATGTGGGATCTTCCCAGATCAGAGACTGAATCTATGTCTGCTGCATTGGCAGGCAAATTCTTTACCACTGAGCCATCAGGGGAGCCCTTGAAATGTTTTACAATTTTACTTCTACTCTATGTACTTAAGCAAGTCAGATTTAATACATTTAGGGAAAAAGTCAGAAATAAATGCAAATATTAAATATACATCAAATATAATTTAAAATGGAGAAATAAATGCCAGTGTAAAAATTAAGCATTCAGTGGTTACACTGATAAATCATTTTCTGATAGTTCTTATCAAAAACATTGCTACTTCATAAATTTCTGATGTTAATACTCAAATGTAATAAAAGAATATTTGCCCAAAACAAATGGCATGAAAATACTACAATTTGTTTAATACACCAGGACTGAAATGGAATCATTACAGAAATCATAAAATAGGTCAAGATATTTTAAAATGGTATCATTTTGTTGGTTAAATACTGAAAATACACTTACGCAATTTCTGAGATTCTGCAACAAATTTAGACATGAGAGAAAAGTAAAGGAAATATCTTTCACAAAGAAGAAGATATTGCCATGCTTACTTAAAATGACCATTTAGTACTTTCTTTGTATATTTACAGAAAAAGTCAATTTTTGTCTGAAAACTGTGTTATCAGTCACCAGGAATTGCAAGGGCAAAAGTAAAGAGTGTAAATAAAGGGGAAATATATTGAGATTGCTTAAATAAACTGTTAAAATCTAAAGGTATAGGATATCAAAAGGTTGACTATTATAATTTTAATCTTTAATTTCTCTGAGTGCTCTAGGGGGAATACCAATTCTAAAACAATAAAAAGGCATCACACTTGAAATTAAAGCTCTACCAAAATCTGGGAAAAAAGGTATAAAATCCCATTTTCAGATACCTAGACTAGAATAATGTACTGGGAAACATACAAGGCTTTATAAAGAACAAATTCTGTCACAGTGGTAGCAGATATCTTTCTATCGACAGAATAATGGGATAGTAAATCAGAGAAAAGCATTAGATGCCATTTATCTTGACTTTAGAGTTTGATTCAGTCTTGTATGAAGTATTAATCAAGAAATGGGGAAAAGCGTGCTGAAGGCCTCACTGTTAAGTGGATCAGCATCTGGTCTACTTAGTCAATCAGAGGCACTCAAAACATTGCTATTAATAGCTCACTGTGTCTAGACCTCTAGAATACATGGACTCAGATACAACTAATGCTAAATATAAATATAATATGAATAAAATAGAAACTAAATGGGAATTAATACCTGACCTACTAACCTTAAATAATAATGCTAATATAAATAATTGTCTATGGGTGTTTTACATCAGTGCTGTGCTTTGTCAGTTTGAAGAGGTCTTCATACTATGTCATTGAAAAATTGGAAGATGGAACAATTTATCAAGTTTATTGGATACCACAATCCTGGTTGAAAATATTGCAATCAGANGAAAATACTACAATTTGTTTAATACACCAGGACTGAAATGGAATCATTACAGAAATCATAAAATAGGTCAAGATATTTTAAAATGGTATCATTTTGTTGGTTAAATACTGAAAATACACTTACGCAATTTCTGAGATTCTGCAACAAATTTAGACATGAGAGAAAAGTAAAGGAAATATCTTTCACAAAGAAGAAGATATTGCCATGCTTACTTAAAATGACCATTTAGTACTTTCTTTGTATATTTACAGAAAAAGTCAATTTTTGTCTGAAAACTGTGTTATCAGTCACCAGGAATTGCAAGGGCAAAAGTAAAGAGTGTAAATAAAGGGGAAATATATTGAGATTGCTTAAATAAACTGTTAAAATCTAAAGGTATAGGATATCAAAAGGTTGACTATTATAATTTTAATCTTTAATTTCTCTGAGTGCTCTAGGGGGAATACCAATTCTAAAACAATAAAAAGGCATCACACTTGAAATTAAAGCTCTACCAAAATCTGGGAAAAAAGGTATAAAATCCCATTTTCAGATACCTAGACTAGAATAATGTACTGGGAAACATACAAGGCTTTATAAAGAACAAATTCTGTCACAGTGGTAGCAGATATCTTTCTATCGACAGAATAATGGGATAGTAAATCAGAGAAAAGCATTAGATGCCATTTATCTTGACTTTAGAGTTTGATTCAGTCTTGTATGAAGTATTAATCAAGAAATGGGGAAAAGCGTGCTGAAGGCCTCACTGTTAAGTGGATCAGCATCTGGTCTACTTAGTCAATCAGAGGCACTCAAAACATTGCTATTAATAGCTCACTGTGTCTAGACCTCTAGAATACATGGACTCAGATACAACTAATGCTAAATATAAATATAATATGAATAAAATAGAAACTAAATGGGAATTAATACCTGACCTACTAACCTTAAATAATAATGCTAATATAAATAATTGTCTATGGGTGTTTTACATCAGTGCTGTGCTTTGTCAGTTTGAAGAGGTCTTCATACTATGTCATTGAAAAATTGGAAGATGGAACAATTTATCAAGTTTATTGGATACCACAATCCTGGTTGAAAATATTGCAATCAGAGTGCTGAAAAGTTGCCACATGTTATCTTCGCCTGGTAGGAGTGACCAAAAAGAGAAAGAACCAGTTTATTATCTGCTTGTGAATTTGTTGGATAATAACAGTAAGAATCTCACCTAGAATTCATTGAGAGCTTAATATCTGCCAGGCATCTTATATGCATTATCTGCCTGAATATAGATAATAAGCTTATGAAGTAAGTATTATTATCAAGCATTTATTAAACTCATAGAGATGCAGTTGAGCTTATAAACAGAGAATTCTATTTGGTTTGGAAAATAATTTAAGGATTATCCATTCCAGCTTATTTTAAGGTGAAGACAATCTGCACTAAAAACAGATTGTTGGGAACCTACACACTTAAGGGGATAGGTCACTGAGAAAAGATGCCACTGAAAAACATGAAATGAAAGTGCTTTGTGTTTTTATGATGAAGAAGGGTCACTGACTGAAATGGAGAACAGAGGGAAAGTTGAATAAACCATTTAAAAACATTATTAGATTTGGTGGGCAGGTTACAGTTATGATTGAACAGTTTCTTAGGGGGTGAGAGCAGAAGATATTTTACAGAAATTAAAGTTGTGTGTGTGTGTGTGTAGACAACTGGAGTAAAGGGTATAAGTCATTTGCATAGTTTGGCACAAAACTAGAAAGTAATATAAGGAATCAAAGAATAAAATAAAAATTGTTTTAAGATATTTTAAAAGAACTCAAATGAGAATGGAAGGCTTGCATGATAAAGCACAGATCAGAAAAGTTTAGTAGTAAGAATCAGTGAATTTTAGTGCAGGACTTTTTCTTTTTTTTTTCCACTGCATTGCTTATACAATCTTAGATCCTCTTCCAGGGACTGAATCCAGGCCCCCTACAGTGGAAAGTGTGGAGTCCTAACCAGTGGACTGCCAGGGAATTCCCAAGACTTTTCTTTCTTTCCTTATTTTTAAATTTTTACTTATCTTTTAAATTTTTTTAAATTTATTTTTGACTGTGCTGGGTCTTTGTTGCTGCAGGCTTTTCTGTAATTGCAGCATTTGAGGGACACTCTCTAGGTGTGGTGCTCAGACTTCTCATTTCGGTGGCTTCTCTTGTGGCAGAGCATGGGCTGTAGGGTGTGTAGATTTCAGTAGCTGCAGCTCCTGGGCTCCAGAGCACAGGCTCAACAGTTGTGCCCCACGTGGCATGGGGGATCTTCTTGGATGAGGGATCGAACATGTGTCTCGTGTATTGGCAGGGAGATTCTTTACTGCTGAGGCACCAGGGAAGCCCTCAAGACTCTTGAAAGAAGAAAGGAATGAGTTCTGGAGGCAGATAAGCTCCTCCTTAGTCATGACAGGTCAGACACAGACATAGGGAATGCTAACATGAAGGAAAAGATCACTGTCTATAATAACTGCATGGATGTAGATTCAATGAGTACACAATAACTGTGGTAAGTAAGCCATACAATAGATAGAGGCATAGAGTAGGGCTGGCAAAATTAATTTTAGCATACATAAGTTATTTAATAAGTGATGTTCTATTCTTTGAGGTCTTTATAGCATTATAAGCAAATGAGGGAAGAAGAGAAACTCATTTTGTGAAACACAACATTTTCAAAGAGCAATTTCTTTACTTACTAGTCCTTTAAAAATATCATACTCTCTTTATGTAATAGTTTTCTTCCTCTTGAAGCACATTCTTGAGAAATTCCTTTAGTGAGCTTATATGGGGAGTGAAGAGAGAGAGTAGACATAGAGTTGTAGATTGCTTTTTGTCTTAGTATTTGAAAATATTATTGCACTTGTTTCTTAGAAATATAATTGTTACTACTTTGTGAATTGTATTTTGGTTACTTTTAATATATTCAGTTCTCTTCTGACACGCTATAGTTTCTCTACAAAAGGTTTAGTGTATATTATGTGGTAATCACTCATTTGGGCTTTTCTGTATATGCCCCCTGAAACTGAGCATTCTGCTCTTTCTTTAGCTATATGCTACCGTCAAATAGTATCAGTGTCTTTCCATTTACTCTACTTTTAGCTACTGGGATTCCTATTATGTACATGATTTCAAGAATGCCTAATGAATCAGAAATATCTCAAAATATTGATTTCAGTGAATAATTATTACATACTCTGAAACTGTGTCACAAAATTAAAAACTGTTCACCTAGAAATGGAAATACCCTCTTTAATTTAAGATTTTACTGTAAGAAGTTATTTTGCTTCATTGCAAAATATCTTAATTACAGGAGCCTGATATGACTTGATTCAATGCAAACCATTGAATATAAAACAGTATAACATTTTTAGAAATCCTTACTGCCCAAATATCTGACATTCATTAAAAAAATAAGCATTGTCTATGTACTCTGAATGTAAATGGGATTTTTAAAGTCAGGGAGATGGAGAGGAAAAGGTAATCTGTCAATAGATTGATAGATAGATAGATAGATAGATTTACCATCATTTTAAGGTAATAGAAAAACTTCTTATATAATGCATGTGTGTATGTGATATAAAATCTTTTTCCCTTTGACTCTGAATATTTATTACCTCTTCCTAGGATTCCCTGTGAGACTCTTTGAACAATGTTGCCCTATATTTTCATGTAGTTAAGACAACATATTTACCCCTCACAGCATGATTTCTAATACAAAGCTTGGAAATATGAGCTGTATTCTGGTTTGACCCAGAAAGCTTTGACATTCAAAATCAAAGTAACCTGAATGACTCAGTCACAACGCAAGTCTGATTTACCTGAGGAATTTGATTATAATGACCCTGGAGGGAAGGGATAATATATTAGATTTTCTTTTTGGAAATGTTATCTATGTAATTCAAATGAATAATTATTAATAAAATAGCTAAAACTGAAATGTGTTCAGGTTAAATAAAGTAAGTAACCTCTTCAACTATTCTCATGATTCAATAGAGACAACTGCTTCTGGAATGAATTGGGCTTAAAATCACTGGTGAAAAAATTTTGTGATTGTGTAATCATGGTTGTTAGGATAGTGCTGAGATAAATATATAGTTATGGAATAAATGCTGAGTTATTTTTCTTAGTTATATATGAGTTGAAATAAATCAGATACAGAGTATCATTAGCATGTATCATGATATTTAACATTCATATTTTTATTGAATTGCACAGGTATCTTTGCTTTTCTTTCCTAGGATATTACTGAGTATATTGTTAAAAGTTTAACTTTGCTTCTTACTCCTATACAGCTCATCTAGGTCAAGAGATTTAAAGAATTCTGAGGTAGTATTGCAGTTCTCTGCAACTGCCAGTCATGGTTATAGTTCAACAACACAGTAAAACACTTGATAATAATTTGAGGGCAAATTGTTTGAATGTAAAATAATAAAAAAATCACATAATATCTACAGACTCTTCAAATTATATTTATCTGGTTTTTAAATAAATATGGACATCACCAGATGGTCAATACCAAAATCAGATTGATTATATTCTTTGCAGCCAAAAATGGAGAAGCTCTATACAGTCAGCAAAAACAAGACTGGGAGCTGACTGTGGCTGAGATCATGAACTCCTTAAGGCCAAATTCAGACTTATATTGAAGGAAGTAGGGAAAACCACTAGACTGTTCAGGTATGACCTAAATCAAATCCCTTACAATTATACAGTGGGAGTGAGAAATAGATTCAAGGGACTAGATCTGAAAGACAGAGTGCCTGAAGAACTATGGATGGAGGTTCATGACATTGTACAGAAGGCAGTGATCAAGACCATCCCCCAAAAAAGGAAATGCAAAAAGGAAAAATGGTTGTCTGAGGAGACTTCACAAATAGCTGAGAAAAGAAGAGAAGCAAAAAGCAAAGGGGAAAAGGAAAGATATACCCATTTGAATGCAGAGTTCCAAAGAATAGCAATGATTCATGTCAATGTATGGCAAAACCAATACAGTACTGTAAAATAGAATAAAGTATTAAAAGGAAAAAATAAAAAGCCTTCCTCAGTGGTCAATGCAAAGAAATAGAGGAAAACAATAGAATGGGAAAGTCTAGAGATCTCTTCAAGAAAATTAGAGATACCAAGGGAACATTTCATGCAAAGATGGGCACAATAAAGGACAGAAATGGTATGGACCTAACAGAAGCAGAAGATGTTAAGAAGAGGTGACAGGAGCACACAGAACTGTACAAAAAAAAGATCTTCACGACCTAGATAATCTCTATGGTATGATCACTCACCTAGAGCCAGACATCCTGGAATGTGAAGTCAAGTGGGCCTTAGGCAGCATCACTACAAACAAAGCTCGTGGAGGTGATGAAATTCCAGTTGAACTATTTTAAATCCTGAAAGTTGATGCTGTGAAAGTACTGCACTCAATATGCCAGCAAATTTGGAAAACTCAGCAGTGACCACAGGACTGGTAAAGGTCAGTTTTCATCTCAATCTCAAAAATGGGCAATGCCAAAGAATGCTCAAAGTACCACATAATTGCACTTATTTCACATGCTAGTACAGTCCTGAAGTGATTAGGAGCATAACAGGATGGGGAAAATAAATTAAGGACAGGGCTTCTCTGGTAGCTTAGCTGGTAAAGAATCCACCAGCAATGTTGAAGACCTGGGTTCAATCCCTGAGTAGGGAAGTTCCCCTAGAGGAGGACATGTCAACCCACTCCAGTATTCTTGCCTGGAGAATCCCCATGGACAGAGGAGCCTGATGGGCTACAGTCCAAAGGGTTGCAAAGAGTCGGACACGACTGAGTGACTAAGCACAGTACAGTGAGGAGATTAGTAAATGGGTATGAGGCAATAAAATCAGCTATTCCAGCTGATTCAGCTGAAATTTAGCTATATGCTGAAATGAGTATGTTAATTTAAAGATTATATCCATTACCTAAATGACAATGGAGAATTAATGAAGATTTTGAAGGACTCCTACATCTATTTGAAAAATGTCACTTGCTATAGAAAGTAGTTTAAATAAGGGCAAGAAAAGATCTGAGAAGACTGGTTAGGAGGGTCTGCACTGGTCCAGGTGAGCAGTGGTAGTTTACACTGGGATAGACACAGTAGAAAAGTAGAAAAGTGAGTTCAATATATAGTTATTATAAAATACAATGGGCAGGACTCTGTGTGGTATAAAATATAGGGGATGAAGGAGGAGGGACCATCAATAAATATCTCCAGTTTTCTACATTAAAAACTAATATCATAATGAAGGATGTTAACTAAACTTGTTTTCATTCTGCAAAATATACAAATATCAAAACATTATGTTCTGTGTCTCAAACAAATATAATGCAATGTGTCAATTATATTTCAGTAATAATCATAATCACCTTTTTTCTAACTATAAATTCAAAAAAACTAATTGAAATGTGTAGAAGGACCAGATTTTAAAAGTTGGGGAAGATGAGTTCAGATTTATAAGNTTATGTTCTGTGTCTCAAACAAATATAATGCAATGTGTCAATTATATTTCAGTAATAATCATAATCACCTTTTTTCTAACTATAAATTCAAAAAAACTAATTGAAATGTGTAGAAGGACCAGATTTTAAAAGTTGGGGAAGATGAGTTCAGATTTATAAGCCTCTTCATATTCACCACAATTAAAAAAAAAAAAAATCAGATAAGAACAAGTAGTGGTGAGAAAGAATGTGGAAATGTCTAAACTATGCTACTGGTGGGAATATTAAAAGGTGCAAACAATTTGAGAAACAAAGCATTTCACATAGGCTTATTGTGTAACCCAGTAATTCTACTCAAAGTTGTATACCTAAGAGGAATAAAACTTATGTTTACACAATAATTTGTACATGAAAGTTAATGCCAGTGCTAGTTATGATGACCAAAATGTGTAAAAAATCTTACTGTTCAAGTGAAAAATGCTAAATAATATTGGTTTAACTATACGACGGAGTGGGAGAAGGCAATGGCACCCCATTCCAGTACTCTTGCCTGGAAAATCCCATGAGCAGAGGAGCCTGGTAGGCTGCAGTCCATGGGGTCTTGAAGAGTCGGACACAACTGAGCGACTTCACTTTCACTTTTTACTTTCATGCATTGGAGAAGGAAATGGCAACCCACTCCAGTGTTCTTGCCTAGAGAATCCCGGGGACGCAGGAGCCTGGTGGGCTGCCGTCTATGGGGTAGCACAGAGTCGGACATGACTGAAGCGACTTAGCAGCAGCAGCAGCATACAATGGAATATTATTTAGCAATAACAAGAATAGGGTTATGATACATGTTACATGTACATACAGCATGTGTGCGTTCATGCTTTAGTTGTGTCTGACTCTTTGTGAGCCTGTGGACTGTAGCCCGCCAGGCTCCTCACACTTGAGTTTCTCCAGGTGAGAATGCTGGAATGTGTTGCCATGCTGGACCTTAAAATCATGCTAAGTGAAGGAAGCTTGTCACAAAAGACTGAATAGAATATGATTTCCTTGCATGCTATATCCAGAACAATGAAACTTATAGAGACAAAGAATAGATTAAATAATAGACAATAATAAGTTTGGCAGGGCTGGAAGCATAGAAGGAGAAATTAGGGAGGTGACAGCTGAAGGGTATATGGGATTCATTTTTGAGATGATGAAAACTATCCTAAAATTAAGTTGTAATGATGGTTTTTCATAAATGTGAACACACACTAAAATTCATTGAATTATATACATGTGTAAATTATATGACACAGAAATTATCTCAATAGAGCTGTTTTAAAAATGTTGAGGGTCCTTCAGCTTTTGGAAAACCTCATGGGAAAATTCTTGACAGAAAAAAAAAATATATATATATGGGGCCATTTGTGAATAGATTGAAACTGAAATTATGGGTTGGAATGAGGAAATATGGGATTAGGATTAAATATGGCTAAAAACCAAATTTATAGAAATTGCAATATACATCACTTGGGGAGATGAGAGTGAATCAATAAAAGAGACAAAGAAGGAGCAATGAGACATAGGTATGAAGGAGGTTTCAAGGAAATTGATAAAGAGTGTTTTAAGAAAGTGTGTGAATAGTTTTGAATGAAATTTAGTCAAGTAGGATGTGGTATAAAAACATTTTATATTGACTGACCCAAAGTCATTACTACATCAGATGGAGCCATTTTGTGCAGCTGTGGAGGGAAAGGGTGCCCACTGAGCCGAATGTGAAGGGGAGGAAAATTTCTTCTCTGAAGTTGGGTGTAATTTTAATCGGAAGGATAAGTCACAATGAGGAAAATTTTTGTCTTTAAGTTAGGAAAATTGAAATATATCTAAAAGCAATTGGAAGAATTCCACAGAGATGTGTGTGATGAAGAGCCAGAATGTATATGAATAATCAATATTGGAAGATTCCTTATAAGGAATCTTATAAGGATCACAAGTAATGTCTTGCCCTTAAATTATAATGCTTCTATACTGAAAACAAAAATCTGTACTTGGTGAGAGCAGTCATTAGTGAAATACGGTTGTTCTGAGCCTTTACTATCTGAAAATTGGATTGAAAAAGCATTGTCACTAAATATCTATTTGGTACCCATTAGTTTCTTAGAATTAAACCTCCTAAATGTATAAATATATACATACATACTATGATTAGAACCAAAACAATACACCTTGGTAAGGGTCATCACTAAGGAGAAAATGATAGAATACTTTCAAAACAGAAAGGATAGGTAGTCCTGTGGAGCACTGCAGTCTATACAGTCCATGGAATTCTCCAGGCCAGAATACTGGAGTGGGTAGCCTTTTCCTTCTCCAGGGGATCTTTCCAACCCAGGAATCGAACTAGGGTCTCCTGCATTGCAGGCAGATTCTTTGCCAACTGAGCTATCAGGGAAGCCGTATATACTCCTACTTTCTATGAAATTCTTTCTTATATGCGTGGATTAGAGGAGCCATTAACGAAGAGAGTGTTTTCTATTCTCTTAAGAAATTATTTTTCTAAGAAACTAGTCAGCCTTAATAGTGAAGAAAATTGGCTGATGGCATTCTTTACTGACATTACTGTTATTTACATCATAATAAATAAAATTTCTATTAGGAATTGTCACATAAAAGTAAAATTTTCTTTTTTTCCCTTGATGAATTGTGTTTGGTTGTCAATCTTAGGACAGCTATAGTTATATAACTGTATTATATATAGCTTGTTATGGATAAGTTTAAAGTAACTGTTTAGTATAGTATATACAAATTATTTCATAGATTGGATTTTTTGGAATTTTTTTTGTCATTTTCAAATATGTGTTCTGTCTATTTTGAAATTCCAGAGTAAAGAAGAATCTTTTGTATACTAATAAAAAGTATCTACACAGTTTCAAATTGCCTGATAATTGTAATTAGAGTGGTAACCAGAATAACTTTGGTGGAATAATTTCTGTTTAAGGATTCTCAGTCCACGTGTGCCTGTGAGTGCCTCCGAAGACAAAATAAACCCCACAGTTTAAAAGAAAAAAATGTTATTTGTCAGGTTTACATCTTGAAAGCTTTTGTGGATGGAAATACAGATCTCTGGAGATAGAAATGATTCTGCCATCTGGAGTAATTTTCAGAGGAGTTATTAATTTTTGAAGGGGTAGAGTGCTAAAAGATACTTTCCTTTTCCCACCAACTGATGAAACAATAAAATTGACTCATGGCAATTTTTATTAGCTGGGTATTTTGCTAGTAATGAGAACAGAATTACTTTCCCCAAATTGAGAAATAAGTCTGTAGTGAATGTTGGAACCAATTAAACCAGACAGGAAAGACTATATCTAAAGCCTCATTATATTATATATGTACTACTTACTCAATTCAGCCTCTTTTAATCCTGTTAGTAGAAAATATCCCTCCTATTAGACAATTTATTTGTTATATCTAGTCAACATTTTTATTGAAATAGGAGTTAAATGTGAAGAGAGTGCCTTTTCAGCAAGATTTTAATGTAATTCTTTATATGGATGAATGAAAACCACATATTTTACCTGCTACTGAGTACAATTAAAGTATAATTAGAATCTAATGGATTTGCTAAAGCATTTAATGATGAATAACATTTAATTTTGCATATTGTGAAAGGTATCATATTGGTACACTTAATTTTAGTAGTGAAATGAATACACTAATATGAAGTAACATTTGAGGATTGTCATGCAAACCACCAAATTGTCATGCAGCTCAAGGCAGACTGCATATGCCTACGTGATCTTTTTACTTATACTTCTATATAATCTACCTTAGGATACCCTGAGTTTTGTGGCAAAAACATGTTTTCTAATCCTAGGACAAAATGTTTATTAAAATCATTTAACATCTTTATTATAAGAAACCCAAAATTATTTATAATTTTTGCTTTATTATATTTTTGTTAAAAATTATAAAACTCATGTAGTCACCAGAGATAAATGAAAAAAAATATAAAGTACACACAAAGTAGATACTGTAGGCTTGCAGTTTTGCAGTGTGAGACATTAAACATGCAAAACTACTTAACAAAGGTTCACCTGACAATAAATGGAAAGAGTTGATGTTTTATGCTAATGAACATGGGACAATGGAATGAAAAAGAGCATTGCATTTGGAAACACGTTCCTCTAATTTCCTTTATTAATATTATTTTATTGGCATTTTGCTATCAGAACCTGAGCCATGCATACGATACATGCTCCATGTACAAGGTGACCTGTGTTGAAACTGTTGCTGTCCCAAGTGCTCAGTCAAAATTAAATGGGCATATGGTCTCTGTATGAAAAACATTTCACAGACTGACTTATAGTCTATTTCTCCACATGCTGCTGACCTTCTTAGCTTCTGACCTTGTGAGTAATGCTTCTACCTGTTCTCTTAGTTTACCTAGGGTCGTATTGCTTATCATCACTCTTTTGTGTTATGAAGTTTGTATTCTACCATGAACATATTTCACTTTTATGATTCCAAGAGCAATTAAGACATTTAACTTAGTTGTTACCAGATGTTATGTCTTGATCAAGGCCTTCTGAGAGGATTTTAGCTCTGTGATACATACCCAGACAACAAGTGGATCAATAAGTTAACTAAGTTGTGTCAGTGATGAATGGCCAGGAGTTAGAATCCACTAAGAGATGTGGAAAGAACACTCAGGTAGCCTAGAGATTTATTTTTCCCAGCCCCAATACCAATTTTAACAAAGTAAAAACTGATTATTTTCAGCAACTTTCAAGAAATATTTGTGGTTCAACATCAACAAATTGTAATTTGGCATTTTTTACGTGTTTAACTTCATAAATACATAGTGGGTCTATGTTATGAAGAAGGTTCTATGGTGGTTTCCAAATAATATGCCATATTTCTGACCCAGACAATATTGCTTAGATGTGATTTTTCCTGCTTTTCAGTTGTAAACACACATATAAGTCCTAGAAACAATGTAGTAGGCAGTCAAATGGGATTTATGAATGATATTAAAATAAAGGTAAGAAAGACTAGGGACTGGAAGAACAACAGCAGCGGAGTGCCTTCTAGCCCATCAGAATAAGGTGACCTAAAAGTCTTTTGTCCCTTCAGTCCAGCAAGGGAAGGCAACTCGAATAGGCTCATTTCTACCTCATGTCTCTGGAATACAGTTGACAGCACCAGACAGACCTGGCAATACCAGCCAGGGGGATCATCTGACAGTGCAGCTGATGACAAAGAGCTGGGGAAGACACTCTCACTCTTCACCAGGAATGGCACTTCCTTTCCCTACTGAAATAAACCAAGTGTCTGGGCAATATCAGATAATGAGCATCCCAGCCCAAGATTCACCTTGAATAGGAAGTCTCTTGTTCCCAAGGGCTTGAGAGTATCCTTCCATCAACCAAAGATACCAGGCAGCTGGGTGGTAACAATAAAGAGGATCCAGCCAAAAATATAATCCAGCATGGGAAACCTCTCTTTTTCAATGGGTTGGTAATTTTCTTCCCCTACTTAGAGGTGGTATGTTCTTTCTTTTGTTTCAGACAGTCTTAGAATAACTAATAGGTGTCCTAGGAGCACCAAATAAACCAGGTAGACCAAATAAATCAGGTAGATCAAGGGGTCCCTAGAGGCTCTGAAAATTCAGTTATTATAGGAACCACAGTAGCTCAGATGGTAAAATGTCTGCCTACAATGAGGGAGACCTGGGTTCAATCGCTGGGTTGGGAAGATCTCCTGGAGAGGAAAATGGCAACCCCCTTTAGTATTCTTCCTTGGAAAATCCCATGGATGGAAGAGTCTGGTAGGCTACAGTCCATGGGGTTGCCAAGAGTTGGACACGACTGAGCGACTTCACTTTCTTTTCTTTCTTACACAAAAGTAGACCAGGACTGGCATGCTATACCAAAATAAAGTCACTATATTCTAATAAAAAAGATCCAACTAGTAATCAGAAACTGCTGACACAATAGACAAGCTGTCCAGGATACACTGAAAATCACCCTTAATTACAAGAACCAGGAAAATCACATGTGAATGACAAGAGAAAAACAATTGAGCCCAACTTCACACAAATGGGATGTTGAAATTACCTGACAATAATTTTAAAGCAGGCATCATAAAGAAGGAGTCAGAAAGCAGTGACAAATTATCTTCAAATAAAATTGAAAAACATCAAAATAATAAAAGTTATAAGAATAACTACATGAAAATAATAGAACTAAAAATATACAATAAAAGAAAGAAAAAGCTTGCCAGATGGGCTTAATAGTAGAGTGAAAATTAAGTGGCACTGACCTTTCGCTGAAGTAGAGAGACAGCTGACTGATGGGAGAGAACAGAAAAATGAATTTAACTAGTTAGAAAAATAAAAGAAAAATCAATTTGAAGAAAAGAACAGGTCATTAGGGACGATAACAAAAGATGCAACATTTCGCTATCAGAGTCCAAGAAGGAAAGGAGAAAATAGGTGAGGTTGAAAGATTATTAAAGAAACAGTTACTGAACACTTACACAAGCCTGTAGATTCAAGAAACTGAGCACATCCTAAATAGAAATAAATACAAAACACCAATAATCATTATACTTAAACTTTGAAGAACTAAAGATAAAACAAAAAAATTGAAAAACCTCTAGAAGGAAATAACACATTGGCTACAATGGAAGCCAGTTTGAATTATCATGTGTTTCTTATCTCAAATCATGAAAGCTAGAAGAAAGTGATGTATTTTTCCAGTGCTAAAAGAAAATAATTATTAGTTGTCACTACTATATTCAGAAAAATCTTTCCTTCATGCATGCAGGAGAAATAAAGAATAAATAATTAAAGAATGAAAGCCAATAAAATGACTACCTATTCCAATGTCTAGGTATTTTAAAGGAGACAGTTTTCTTTTTTTGGAGTAAAAACTATAAGACCGCTCATATTCTTTTTTTAAGGCTGAAATTCCAAATGACCCTATTCAAGCTGAAATCCAGAATAGAATAGAAATCAAGATAGAATAAAATCAGAGGAAAACTGCACTGGGGGTACCGTGATTTATAGAGGTTATTTAGTCTGAGTCGAGTATTACAAATGAAGTGGTCAAAGTTAAGCTTCTAGTGGGGAGAGGATATTAAAAATGAAAGTTTGATCTTTTATGATTTAGGCAATGCCTAACTACTGAACAATCCTTTGTAGAAGAGTGACATAATCTTTATGGTAGTTTAGGAAGATTCAGTTTAGTTCAGTCGTTCAGTCGTGTCCGACCCTTTACGACCCCATGAATTGCAGCACACCAGGCCCTCCCTGTCCATCACCAGTTCCCGGAGTTCACTCAGACTCACATCCATCATTCCCTGGGTCAGGAAGATCCCCTGGAGAAGGAAATGGCAATCCACTCCAGTATTCTTGCCTGGAGAATCCAATGGACGGAGAAGCCTAGTAAGTTACAGTCCACGGGGTCGCAAAGAGTCGGACACGACTAAGCGACTTCACCTTCACCTTCACCTTCACCTTCACCTTCACATCCATCGAGTCAGTGAGGCCATCCAGCCATTCCAGCCATCTCTTCGTCTGTTGTCCCCTTCTCCNAGAAGCCTAGTAAGTTACAGTCCACGGGGTCGCAAAGAGTCGGACACGACTAAGCGACTTCACCTTCACCTTCACCTTCACCTTCACCTTCACATCCATCGAGTCAGTGAGGCCATCCAGCCATTCCAGCCATCTCTTCGTCTGTCGTCCCCTTCTCTTCCTGCCCCCAATCCCTCCCAGCATAAATATGAAGCAGGAAAAAAATAAGAATTACTAACAGGATGGATAGAAGCTATTAGAAAGTTTACGGAAAAGTCCATGGTGTGGGGTGATTCTTGAAAGGAGGGAATGGCACAGGCACATGAGGGCTTCTGTGGTGGTTAATGCTGACCTTGCAGGGGCTTTTATTCAGAGAAATAAAAGATATAGGTCTCACGTTTGACTCTATGGTTTTAAATCTTAAAGGATGATGAGAGTGCTATCAGAAATAGATAGTGCAGAGTCTGTTTCAGGAAGAAAAGGAGTTTGATTTTAGTTGTGTGTTGGAGATGCCTACAGTATATTGAGCTAGCATCATCTACAGCACTTATTGATATGTAAGCCACAGCACTTTTTGTTGTTGAGGTCTGTCATGTACGTTGTAGGATGTTTAACAGCACCCCAGCCTCAATCTAGTAAATGCAAATGGTGCCCCTCTCTTAGTTGTCCAGTTGTGATGACCCCAAATACCCCCAAACACTGCCAAACATTGTTTGAGAAGAAAAATTCACTGCACTTGAGAAAACCTGGTCTAGGAGTATGTTGGCAATTTATGGTTCAGTCTTACTGACTAGGTGCATCAGAGTAAACTGCTTAGTATTTGCTGATGATATGTAAATGTTTCACTAATATTTGCTTCTCAACATTGACTTTGAAATATTTGAGCTCAGTAATTCATAATNGTTAGAAAAATAAAAGAAAAATCAATTTGAAGAAAAGAACAGGTCATTAGGGACGATAACAAAAGATGCAACATTTCGCTATCAGAGTCCAAGAAGGAAAGGAGAAAATAGGTGAGGTTGAAAGATTATTAAAGAAACAGTTACTGAACACTTACACAAGCCTGTAGATTCAAGAAACTGAGCACATCCTAAATAGAAATAAATACAAAACACCAATAATCATTATACTTAAACTTTGAAGAACTAAAGATAAAACAAAAAAATTGAAAAACCTCTAGAAGGAAATAACACATTGGCTACAATGGAAGCCAGTTTGAATTATCATGTGTTTCTTATCTCAAATCATGAAAGCTAGAAGAAAGTGATGTATTTTTCCAGTGCTAAAAGAAAATAATTATTAGTTGTCACTACTATATTCAGAAAAATCTTTCCTTCATGCATGCAGGAGAAATAAAGAATAAATAATTAAAGAATGAAAGCCAATAAAATGACTACCTATTCCAATGTCTAGGTATTTTAAAGGAGACAGTTTTCTTTTTTTGGAGTAAAAACTATAAGACCGCTCATATTCTTTTTTTAAGGCTGAAATTCCAAATGACCCTATTCAAGCTGAAATCCAGAATAGAATAGAAATCAAGATAGAATAAAATCAGAGGAAAACTGCACTGGGGGTACCGTGATTTATAGAGGTTATTTAGTCTGAGTCGAGTATTACAAATGAAGTGGTCAAAGTTAAGCTTCTAGTGGGGAGAGGATATTAAAAATGAAAGTTTGATCTTTTATGATTTAGGCAATGCCTAACTACTGAACAATCCTTTGTAGAAGAGTGACATAATCTTTATGGTAGTTTAGGAAGATTCAGTTCAGTTCAGTCGTTCAGTCGTGTCCGACCCTTTACGGCCCCATGAATCGCAGCACACCAGGCCTCCCTGTCCATCACCAGTTCCTGGAGTTCACTCAGACTCACATCCATCAATCCCTGGGTCAGGAAGATCCCCTGGAGAAGGAAATGGCAATCCACTCCAGTATTCTTGCCTGGAGAATCCAATGGACAGAGAAGCCTAGTAAGTTACAGTCCACGGGGTTGCAAAAAGTCGGACACGACTAAGCGACTTCGCCTTCACCTTCACCTTCACCTTCACATCCATCGAGTCAGTGAGGCCATCCAGCCATTCCAGCCATCTCATCGTCTGTCGTCCCCTTCTCTTCCTGCCCCCAATCCCTCCCAGCATAAATATGAAGCAGGAAAAAAATAAGAATTACTAACAGGATGGATAGAAGCTATTAGAAAGTTTACAGAAAAGTCCATGGTGTGGGGTGATTCTTGAAAGGAGGGAATGGCACAGGCACATGAGGGCTTCTGTGGTGGTTAATGCTGACCTTGCAGGGGCTTTTATTCAGAGAAATAAAAGATATAGGTCTCACGTTTGACTCTATGGTTTTAAATCTTAAAGGATGATGAGAGTGCTATCAGAAATAGATAGTGCAGAGTCTGTTTCAGGAAGAAAAGGAGTTTGATTTTAGTTGTGTGTTGGAGATGCCTACAGTATATTGAGCTAGCATCATCTACAGCACTTATTGATATGTAAGCCACAGCACTTTTTGTTGTTGAGGTCTGTCATGTACGTTGTAGGATGTTTAACAGCACCCCAGCCTCAATCTAGTAAATGCAAATGGTGCCCCTCTCTTAGTTGTCCAGTTGTGATGACCCCAAATACCCCCAAACACTGCCAAACATTGTTTGAGAAGAAAAATTCACTGCACTTGAGAAAACCTGGTCTAGGAGTATGTTGGCAATTTATGGTTCAGTCTTACTGACTAGGTGCATCAGAGTAAACTGCTTAGTATTTGCTGATGATATGTAAATGTTTCACTAATATTTGCTTCTCAACATTGACTTTGAAATATTTGAGCTCAGTAATTCATAATTTAGGCCATTCAGTAAATTTCCCAGTACACGTTCACATGAAAATGTACTTTTTAAAAAGATAAATTGGGTGAGACTGAATGGTTCATAAACTCTAAATAAAAAAGATAATTAATTTTCAGAAATCACTTTATAACAGAGAATAAAAATATATATTTGACAGTTCCAAAATTTTAAAAGTTAAATAAAATACAAATATATGGGACATTTTAACCTGTAAGATGGGTTGCATAGAAGTAGAAGCATATCCCTAACATAATTTAAATTTTCCTTTTTAATCTTCCTAAGGTAAAGGAAAAATTATAATTTTGCAGTGCTGCAAACTCATAAAGCTAGAGGACAATATGAATTTTGGCCAAAATTAGTAGTAGTATTTAAAACAATAATTTTATGTTAGCTTTGAGAAGGGGAAGGCTTTTCAGCTAGAACATAAACATATATTTTAAAAATGAAGGCAGGTTATAGGGATTTCACTGACTGCATTTTTATCTGGAAAAAGATTAGCCTGGCAGAAACAAAAACTAACTTCAAATATCAAATAAAGTGAATATTTTATAACATTGAAATCAACCAAAATCTGCTTATATGGGATGAATTTTTTAATACTCCAAATTAAAAAAAAATTCACAGACCATTTTGCCAACAAAGTTNAAATAAAAACTAACTTCAAATATCAAATAAAATGCATATTTTATAACATTGAAATCAACCAAAATCTGCTTATATGAAATGAATTTTTTAATACTCCAAATTAAAAAAAATTCACAGACCATTTTGCCAACAAAGTTGCTTATAGTCAAAGCAATGGTTTTTCTAGTAGTCTTCTATGGATATGAGAGCTGGCCCATAAAGAAGGCTAAACTCCAAGAACTTTTGAATTGTGTTGGAGAAGACTCTTGAGGGTCCCTTAAACTGCAAGGATATCAAACTTGTCAATCCTAAAGGAAATTAACCCTGAATATTCATTAGAAGGATTGCTGCTAAAGCTGAAGCTCCAGGACTTTGGCCCCTAATGCAAAGATCTGACTTATTAGAAAAGACCCTGATGCTGGGAAAGACTGAAGGCAAAAGGAGAAGAGGGTGGAAGAGGATGAAATGGTTAGAGAGTCTCACCAACTCAATGGACATGAACTTGAGCAAACTCTGGGAGAGCAGTGGAGGACAGAGGAGCCTAGCATGCTGCAGTCAATGGGGTTGCATACAGTCAGACAGGACATAGCAACATAACAACACAGACAATATTTAAACCACAATTTGAAAAAAGTTACTGGTACAGAACTTCTGTCCATAAATTCTATTTTGCTTACTATTAGTTATTATGAGAGAAAAACTTGTTTCTTTTCAAAAGATAATTAATGTATTCTGAATTCATATTACTTGAGCTGTCATGGATTTGCAGTATTTATAGCTTTAGATTTATGAAATGTGAATTTCATAAATTTCAACAGAAAAAAAGCTTGTAAAAATATTCAACATTTTTAAGCTTTCATAATTAAAGCATGTTACTATTATACATTTTAAAAAATAGAATGAATTCTATAAAGTGTGTGATAATGAATATTGGTATATTTGAAATATTGAAGTTGGGAACATTTTCTGAGGAGACAAAGGAATGAACCATCTTTCATAGTACCTTAGATTTCTGCTGGTCTATGGAACAATAGCCTCAATATTCTACAAAAAAAGAAAGAGAAGGGTGAAAACTATATTAAACAAAATCTTCCTTTCAAAGTTACATGGTGTAAACTGTATATTAGCAGATCTGAGAAGTTTTACATTAAAGGAATCTGTTTAACTTTGTTCAATCCTTATGTTGAATTCCTTATACATAACTCTGATTGTGGTGTGCTAATATTATATATATACACATACATACTTGGTACCTGGTTTTGTGTTATTCCTCTTACAGCTCTTTACAAAGAACGTGTTGCCCCTCATAGTGCTCTGCAATTAATGAATGCTCTATCACTATTACTGATGTTTTTTCATGATAACTGAAAATAATTACCAAATGTACTTACCTTTTTATATTTTAATATGTCTGTTGGTATTTCTTCAACAGACCATGAACTTGTTCAGAGAAAGCATCATATCTTATTAATCTTTTTACACCACTCTACCTCTAAAATGCATGTGGTAAAGTGGTCAAAGCTATGGCTTTTCCAGTAGTCATGTATAGATACGAGAGTTGGACTATAAAGAAAGCTGAGTGCCAAAGAATTGACAATTGTGAACTGTGTTGTTGGAGAAGACTCTTGAGAGTCCCTTGGACAGCAAGGAGATACAACTAGTCTATCCTAAAGGAAATCAGTCCCAGATATTCATTGGAAGGACTGATGCTGAAGCTGAAACTCCAATACTTTGGCTACCTGATGCTAAGAACTGATTCATCTGAAAAGATCCTGATGCTGGGAAAGATTGAAGGCAGGAGGAGAAGGGGACAACAGAGGATGAGATGGTTGGATGGCATCATCGACTTAATGGACATGAGTTTGAGTAAGTTCCGGGAGTTGGTGATGGACAGGGAGGCTTCGGATGCTGCAGTCCATAGGGTCACAAAGAGATGGACACGACTGAGTGACTGAATTGAACTGAAAGTACTATTCAGATGTAAACATGTCTACATACAGTATTCCAAAAGCACTTTTACCTCTTCAGTGAGAAAACATTTTCAAGATTTTCTTTCTTTCTTTTTTTTTAAACAATAGATTGTTAGATTGCTAGACTGGTAGACTGAAGAATACAATCCTTTATACAAGTGGAAGACAAACAACACTCAAAAGCATTGCATTAGGAAATGGTGATGCAGATAGCAGAAAGTGTGTACGAGTGTATGTGCTCATGTGTGTGTTTATATGTATGTGTTTTCTTGGTGCTGTTACTTGACAGATTGCTCAGTCTTGACTGACATTAGCCTCATTGTTAGTGCTATTTTTAACATTCTTCCTGTTGTTTACCACAGATCATGTTCAGGTATACAGGACTTTCTCCTACTGGCTGAAATGCACTGGTATAGAAACTAAAGTTACCTAATATGATAGATGTTTAGGTCTAGTTTCTCAAAACTAAAGAAGACAAAAAGGACTTCAACTTTACCAGAGTCATTTGGAATATTAGCTCTTAAAAAACAAAAAGATCAGTCCTATAGTTTTTACAACAAAAAAGAAAATCTCCTTTAAAATATCGGATGCATGAATAGAAAGTCATTTTATTGACTTTCATTTTTTAAAAAAATTAATGAAATATTTATTCAAAGAGCAACAAAAGATATTCTTCTAGGAAAGAAAAGTCGTATATTCATGGTAATGCACTTAAAAATTAATGAACTTAATATAACAATGATATAACAACAAATGTGTATATGTTTTCAATGAGTTTATAAACTATAACATTCAAAGCTATGCTAATAGAGTGATTAATTGCTTTTATAACACAGACTTTTGTATTTGTCAGTATAATGTTTCTGCATTTGCAGTTTTCATATTACTTTAGTTGCAGTTTCATATTTATTTCTATAAACACATATTTCAAGTAGTGGGTGGGAAATAAGGCAGCCAGATGGCTCAATGAACTAAAGGAAAGAACTGAAATTCAAAGAAACAAGTTCCTTGTTTTGTCCCTCTTCTGCATAACCTGAGATATAGGGGGGGTGACCTTAGTTTTGTTGGTTCCTATCAGGTAGCTCTTGTAAGTACAGGGTTCTCCATGAAATCAATATAGCTACTTAATAAATACTACAAATAAAAAATTATGTCCAATCTACATATTTTCAAGAGAGTAAGTATGAGTCATAGGTCTACATGTAGGTGACACAGCACCATTACTAACATCAGTTAAATGCCTCTATTTATGTAATTCCAAATTTTCCATTCAGCTTAGAGAAAAAATTATGTAAACCTGCACAGGTGCAGAAGCAGTTGGTAGCACCAGGTTGCAAATTAGCAGGCCAGAAAGGGCAGGACCAAGAAAGTATAAACATGGATTTCTCAGAAGCAGTTTCCATCCAAGAGTAATGAGAACAGACAAAAAAAGAGGCAGTTTCCATGGCAGATTGCATGGAAAGTTATAAAGGACTATCATTACCCTTGAGACAAAAGAACACCTTTAAAGTTCAAGGCTAGAACTTTAATCCTACTTCAGTGCACAGTTGTAGGCAAATCTGTTACATTTTCTGGGGTTCTGTTCCTTCTGCAAAATATTTAAAAGAATATATGATTCAGAAGACTGGTGTGAGGTTTTAATGAGATAACATACTTGATGCAACTGGGACATAAATTCACAGAATATCAACTCATTGAATAGATTTAAGTGCCAGATACTCTGTTGGATAATGGAACACAGTACTGAACATCTCTCTCCCCTTATTCTTTAGTAGAATAATTCCTCGGTTTTAGCCAGGCTTATAACCTCCAGGAAGAAAGACAGTTTTTCTTTGTCTCTTGCTCTTCCTGCTAATAAGAGTATGAACATGACAGCTGGAGCTCATGTAGCCATATAGGACCTTTTAGGTGTATTTTATGTACCAAGAATTGCAAAGCAGCAAGATGAAAAGAGCCTTGGTTCCTTATGTCTAGAACCCACACTCCTGTATGGTCTGGAGACTTGTATAAGATCCTGTGCTGATGGCTAATAAGGCATTTTCCATGACCCAGTAGAAGACCCTTTGAATACAATCATTTCAGAATGGGACCTCTGAGACTGAAATTTTTACAAGAGGCCAGTCTCAGGCACCACAAAACATAACTCTCTGCTGCCTCCCTTTGGTCTCTGAGTGAATGGACTTTAGCAGCTCATCCCCCCAAAATGCAATTGAAGATTGTCTATCCAATGTGACACTAGCATAGAGTATGCAAGGGCTGGTGGCATTTGAAGCTGTGAAAAGTAGTTTTGGGTCCAACTATGAAATGCTGTGTATTCTTTTAAGAGGTTAAAGAAATAGGCAGAAATTAGTATGTTGGTAAGTGGTATAGTCAGAGTGGCTTATTAACTAAGCACAGATGCTGTGAAATGGGATGGGACTAGAAAAGCAGGAAGAAAATTAAGAGGTGGTTATGGTGCCTCCTTGGTGCCACTCTTAATGGTTCTCTTTCCCTTGATGTTGTAAGGATCACCCATCAAAAGCAACTTCTAGAAAAATAAATAATATGAAAAGTAATAATTGACTTTAGATAGTTATTATAGCTAATTCCAGGAAGGAAAACAATACCTAAAAAATCTTAGACAGGTTGTTCCATTGAAACATAAAAACATACCAACAAACACGAACCAGTAACATTTCACTATGGANATAATATGAAAAGTAATAATTGACTTTAGATAGTTATTATAGCTAATTCCAGGAAGGAAAACAATACCTAAAAAATCTTAGACAGGTTGTTCCATTGAAACATAAAAACATACCAACAAACACAAACCAGTAACATTTCACTATGGAAAGAGTAATGATAAAAGTAACTAGAATACTACAGATTAAAGGAGAAAGCAATCACCAAATATTTATCTCATGGCTTGTACTGAAAGTTTCAAAAGAGACACCATAGGACATGGTTGAGATACTGATTTGCTCAAATCTTAGGCAACCAACTTCATGATCCAGTTGACAGATTCCTGAGCCCAATCATCAAAGGAATCCATGATTTCATTCAGAAAAGAACAAATTGCTCACACACACACAAAATCTTTCTGAACCTTCATTTCATATTCTAAGGATCTAGAAAGAGAAAGAATATTATCACTAATTTTCTAAGTTTTCTAAAGTGATGATGGAGGTAGGGACCTATGTATTATAAATAAAACAGCAACAACAAAAAACTATTGAGTGTTAAGATTTCCAGTATACTTGCTTCTCAGCCTGATTTTGTTCTTCTTTCCCCCTCACTTAATTCTTCTCCATCCAGTCTTCTTTCAGTTTTTCAAACCTGCAAATCTCTTTTTCAACTTGGAGCTCTGCACAGGCTCTGTGATATTCACTCTGCCCAAAATGGTTCTTTCTCTGGTTGCCTCTTCACTAAAGCTTTAACTCCCCTCTTCAACATGAGCTCATCTCCATCCCTCTACTATATTCTATCCATCATTTTCCTTTTTTGCCCTATTTGATGTTTTTCCTTCCTCATGAAACTTAATCTTCTGCATGCTGTCTTCTCTCCATTTGGTTTCCTATTGTTGTCAACACTGAACATTCAGGGTCCAGCACAGTGTCCATCAGAGAGTAACTTCCTGATGATATTGGTTAAATGAATGAATTGGTTGGAATTTGTGGTTGTAAACTGCAGATACATATGGAGGGCTGGCCAGAAATTATGTTCTGGGTAGACCTCCAACCCCATCCCACCTTACTACTCTCCAAGAGTCAACTATATTCTCTTTAAGGAATGCCTACAAAGCTGTCTGTTTACAATTTGACACTAATACAGTTCACTGGTAAATACTGAAGTAAATGATTTACTTTCTTGTTTGATTTCTTGCCTTCAAATAAACCTGCAGGCAGATGACTGAAAATAATCTTCTATCAAAATGAATTTGGTATGTTCACTCTATAGACCAAGTGACTTTCATGAAAGTTAAAGAAATATTTTGAGTAATATAGCTAATAAGGTCAGAGTCAAGGAAAATGCATAAATGTTAAAAGATAAATGTTATTAGAGAAAATAAAATGAGCATATAACATACTTTTCGTTTAATGTTGACAACTGGCATAAGTGAAAATGTATATTATAAACTACATAATAACAAATGTAACATAAATAAGCACTTTTTAAATTCTAAAACTCTTTTCTTGGGGAGATCCTCTTAAAATTATATTACCTAACATTTCACAGAATTCTTTAATGGGAGATAATGGAATCATCTAAAGAACTACATGTTTCAAGGAACTGCTACATTTCCAGAAATGTTTGAGTAATTTCCTTTCATGTCTCTTTCTCTGTAAAGATGGTGATTCATGCTAACTGCTCCGTTGAAAGAGGAAAGTTTTGTACCACCAAGTCTTTGGAAAGCAATAAGTCCTCTGGCATTCTTAGCAACATGCTTTGTTTTGAAGATAATGAGGACATTACAAGCTGTTTGGGCCTTTTGTCTAAAATTCCCACCAGAGGCTCTTTTAAGCCACTGTGGTTTTCAGTGCCTGATTCCTGCAGAGCCCAAGTCTGGCTTTGCTGTGGTGTCAGCTGTTACCCATGCTTGTTGGAGCCTGTGTGCCATTCGTGGGAACACACTCAGGGTTGTGAGAAATCCTCTCACTTTAGGTGCTCTCCCCTGGAGGCACAGTTTTGATCATCTTTTCAAACTGAGATTCTTCCTTTTGAAATTCTGAACACAGTGACATATGTTAACTTGCCTTGCCCCGACCTGAACAGAAGTGAAACAGAACTAATAACTGGCATATGGTAATTATATGAAAGACCACATTAAATGAATAACATGAGAAAGCCTTACATTTTTTAAATTTTCAGAAGGCAAATAATGTTCCATCAGGAAAATTATAGGACTGTTTTGATTGAGGTGATGAAATTTAGTCTTAAATAATAAACCAAAATGGACAATTGGCTTGAATGAGGAATTCCTTTTTCTTAAACATGTCACTGGCCTGCAATTAGAAGTAGATGATTTTTTAGAGGGGAAACATTTCAGTGACATTGCCTTACCTATTGTGAATTTGTCCAGCTGAGTTTATGACTTGAGCACAGATAAGAGTCAATGGAATTTTTTGAAAAATGGCTGAAGAACATAAAAGAAAATTACCTGAATTCTGAGCCCAAACACTTGAAAATAGTAGAAAGAACCACACTATAGCTTCAAAAATAGAAATACATTGGTTTAGAGTATAGGAATGGAATGGCCAATTAAATAGTGTATAGGATTTTCAAAGAGGACAAGAAAAATAAATGAGCTCCCAATCCTCGTGTAAAAAAAAAAAAAAAGAAATGAGAAGTTATTTTTTTCTATATACTTGTGCATAAAAGCTAAGCTAAAATGAAAGACTCTAAGAATTAACTGAACATCTAGGAGGCTCAAATGGTTAAATACATACAGGAAAAGGGATATGAAGTCATTTTTGCAAATTTAGCTTTAAAAATTGTATTAATAAAAAATAATACATAAGAAAAAATAGAGCAAATAGTATAACATACTCTCTTGCATCTATCATCTAGATTCAAAAATTGTTAATACTTGGCCAATCTTGTTTCATCTATACTGAAGGAGGAAACGGAACAAGCTCCGTCTTGAGAGCAGAATTCCATCTTGGGCTGGACTGTGGACTTTGAGCTATATGCCCAGTATTTATGGAAAATTACATACCAACTGGAAAACCAGATCCCCCAGAAGGAAGAGCTCCAGGGCTTGTACCTAGATTCTCTGCAGCCTAAAAGAATACCCTAATTATCTGTGTAACCAAATAGAATAATAAATTCTGTTATGCTTATTAGGGTATGACCACAGGCCTATTGATAATTGTCCACTGTTAACTACCTAGGCTTAAAGCAAATAAAAGACTGCTTACTTCTTGGAAGAAAAATTATGACTAACCTAGATAGCATATTCAAAAGCAGAGACATTATTTTGCCGACTAAGGTCCATCTAGTCAAGGCTATGGTTCTTCCTGTGGTCACGTATGGATGTGAGAGTTGAACCATGAAGAAGGCTGAGCGCCGAAGAATTGATGCTTTTGAACTGTGGTGTTGGAGAAGACTCTTAAGAGTCCCTTGGACTGCAAGGAGATCCAACCAGTCCATTCTAAAGGAGATCAGCCCTGGGATTTCTTTGGAAGGAGTTGCCGGGGTCCAGCCCTGGTGGATCCATGGTAATTCAAAGTGGGGATGGTGTGGTGGGGAAAAACTTATTTATTTAGAAATATAAAAGAGAGATTAGGAAAGAATAATGTAGTAGGAAAATTTAGTGGAGTAAAGATGCTGAATAACTTGGTTTATGGGGAAAGCCAATAAAACTTCAGGACAAGAAGTTTGCACCATCTATGTTAGGCCACCAGCTCTCATTTGAATAGTGGAGGGTGCCCTGCCTTGGGCTCCCTCTCTCACGGGACTTAAAAGCCAGGGCAAGTAAGTAGATGTGGTGAGCCTTCCCTTTCCAGATGGGAATTCAGCCAGAAATTAGAGTAAGAAAAGACACGAGGGAAACCAGTCCAGTGACTGGCCCCTCCCCTATTGTTGTAAAGGCTTTTTATACCACTTTTTGTACATAGAGATCAATGGATAATATAAAATTATGCAGCATCAGCAGCCCTGACTCTTACCAAGACCAGGCTTTCTCTCTGTATACCTAGTTGTATACACAAGATTTAGGTGATTTACATCATCTTCTGGCCAGAAGGCCAGTTAACATTTTATGGCCCTTTTCTGATAAAGGTTTGTCAATCAGAAGACTTACTTGTGTTGTTTTTCCCAAAGTCTGGTGTCACTCTCAGAAAGCACTAAATAAAGTTACATTCTCACATAGCAAGGATACAACAATTTATAACAAGTAAAAGGAGTACAGTGATTTATAACAAAGAGAAAAGTAATTAACTCAAAATCTAGTATTGCTAACATCAAAACTACTATATTCCTATTTCTGCATCCTGTTTACATTGATTAATATCCTCCCAGATGCCTAAAAATAAAGTATATGGAGGCCTAGCGGCAGACATTAACTCAACAAACTCTTCACCAAACTAATTCTTAACTCTAAAAGTCTGTATATCTTTAAGATGTTTTGAGCTTCATGCCTCTCATAGCTGGGGGCTGTAAACAATCCACAAGTTGTAAAGCAGACAGGTCAGATAAGTTAGAAAGCCATCAAAAGGGTTTTAAGCCGAGACATTCTTTTTATATGCAGAATACTGTTAACTGAAGCCCTAAGTTAACTCTTTCCAGAGAAAAGGTGGTAATGTCAGAAGAGTATAGTATAGCAGACAGTAAAAAGACAGATTTTGGTTTCGGGGTAGATGCTCAGACAGAGGACCCCTAGAGACCTGACTTGCCTTGCCCATCAGGCCTCTCCGCATGACCTTGTCATGGGTGGGATCTCCCGTGCTGGCTCCCGGCAAGGAATGATGCTAAAGAGGAAACTCAAGTACTTTGGCCATCTCATGCGAAGAGTTGACTCATTGGAAAAGACTTTGATGCTGGGAGGGATTGGGGGAAGGAGAAGAAGGGGATGACAGAGGATGGATGGCATCAATGGATCTATCAGATGGATGACTCGATGGACGTAAGTCTGAGTGAACTCCGGGAGTTGGTGATGGACAGGNGGAATTCCTTTTTCTTAAACATGTCACTGGCCTGCAATTAGAAGTAGATGATTTTTTAGAGGGGAAACATTTCAGTGACATTGCCTTACCTATTGTGAATTTGTCCAGCTGAGTTTATGACTTGAGCACAGATAAGAGTCAATGGAATTTTTTGAAAAACGGCTGAAGAACATAAAAGAAAATTACCTGAATTCTGAGCCCAAACACTTGAAAATAGTAGAAAGAACCACACTATAGCTTCAAAAATAGAAATACATTGGTTTAGAGTATAGGAATGGAATGGCCAATTAAATATTGTATAGGATTTTCAAAGAGGACAAGAAAAATAAATGAGCTCCCAATCCTCATGTAAAAAAAAAAAAAATGAGAAGTTATTTTTTTCTATATACTTGTGCATAAAAGCTAAGCTAAAATGAAAGACTCTAAGAATTAACTGAACATCTAGGAGGCTCAAATGGTTAAATACATACAGGAAAAGGGATATGAAGTCATTTTTGCAAATTTAGCTTTAAAAATTGTATTAATAAAAAATAATACATAAGAAAAAATAGAGCAAATAGTATAACATACTCTCTTGCATCTATCATCTAGATTCAAAAATTGTTAATACTTGGCCAATCTTGTTTCATCTATACTGAAGGAGGAAACGGAACAAGCTCCGTCTTGAGAGCAGAATTCCATCTTGGGCTGGACTGTGGACTTTGAGCTATATGCCCAGTATTTATGGAAAATTACATACCAACTGGAAAACCAGATCCCCCAGAAGGAAGAGCTCCAGGGCTTGTACCTAGATTCTCTGCAGCCTAAAAGAATACCCTAATTATCTGTGTAACCAAATAGAATAATAAATTCTGTTATGCTTATTAGGGTATGACCACAGGCCTATTGATAATTGTCCACTGTTAACTACCTAGGCTTAAAGCAAATAAAAGACTGCTTACTTCTTGGAAGAAAAATTATGACTAACCTAGATAGCATATTCAAAAGCAGAGACATTATTTTGCCGACTAAGGTCCATCTAGTCAAGGCTATGGTTCTTCCTGTGGTCACGTATGGATGTGAGAGTTGAACCATGAAGAAGGCTGAGCGCCGAAGAATTGATGCTTTTGAACTGTGGTGTTGGAGAAGACTCTTAAGAGTCCCTTGGACTGCAAGGAGATCCAACCAGTCCATTCTAAAGGAGATCAGCCCTGGGATTTCTTTGGAAGGAGTTGCCGGGGTCCAGCCCTGGTGGATCCATGGTAATTCAAAGTGGGGATGGTGTGGTGGGGAAAAACTTATTTATTTAGAAATATAAAAGAGAGATTAGGAAAGAATAATGTAGTAGGAAAATTTAGTGGAGTAAAGATGCTGAATAACTTGGTTTATGGGGAAAGCCAATAAAACTTCAGGACAAGAAGTTTGCACCATCTATGTTAGGCCACCAGCTCTCATTTGAATAGTGGAGGGTGCCCTGCCTTGGGCTCCCTCTCTCACGGGACTTAAAAGCCAGGGCAAGTAAGTAGATGTGGTGAGCCTTCCCTTTCCAGATGGGAATTCAGCCAGAAATTAGAGTAAGAAAAGACACGAGGGAAACCAGTCCAGTGACTGGCCCCTCCCCTATTGTTGTAAAGGCTTTTTATACCACTTTTTGTACATAGAGATCAATGGATAATATAAAATTATGCAGCATCAGCAGCCCTGACTCTTACCAAGACCAGGCTTTCTCTCTGTATACCTAGTTGTATACACAAGATTTAGGTGATTTACATCATCTTCTGGCCAGAAGGCCAGTTAACATTTTATGGCCCTTTTCTGATAAAGGTTTGTCAATCAGAAGACTTACTTGTGTTGTTTTTCCCAAAGTCTGGTGTCACTCTCAGAAAGCACTAAATAAAGTTACATTCTCACATAGCAAGGATACAACAATTTATAACAAGTAAAAGGAGTACAGTGATTTATAACAAAGAGAAAAGTAATTAACTCAAAATCTAGTATTGCTAACATCAAAACTACTATATTCCTATTTCTGCATCCTGTTTACATTGATTAATATCCTCCCAGATGCCTAAAAATAAAGTATATGGAGGCCTAGCGGCAGACATTAACTCAACAAACTCTTCACCAAACTAATTCTTAACTCTAAAAGTCTGTATATCTTTAAGATGTTTTGAGCTTCATGCCTCTCATAGCTGGGGGCTGTAAACAATCCACAAGTTGTAAAGCAGACAGGTCAGATAAGTTAGAAAGCCATCAAAAGGGTTTTAAGCCGAGACATTCTTTTTATATGCAGAATACTGTTAACTGAAGCCCTAAGTTAACTCTTTCCAGAGAAAAGGTGGTAATGTCAGAAGAGTATAGTATAGCAGACAGTAAACAGACAGATTTTGGTTTCGGGGTAGATGCTCAGACAGAGGACCCCTAGAGACCTGACTTGCCTTGCCCATCAGGCCTCTCCGCATGACCTTGTCATGGGTGGGATCTCCCGTGCTGGCTCCCGGCAAGGAATGATGCTAAAGAGGAAACTCAAGTACTTTGGCCATCTCATGCGAAGAGTTGACTCATTGGAAAAGACTTTGATGCTGGGAGGGATTGGGGGAAGGAGAAGAAGGGGATGACAGAGGATGGATGGCATCACTGACTCGATGGACGTAAGTCTGAGTGAACTCCAGGAGTTGGTGATGAACAGGGAGGCCTGGTGTGCTGCGGTTCATGGGGTTGTAAAGAGTCGGACACGACTGAGCAACTGAACTGAACTGAACTGAAGGCATCTGAATCACGGGTTAACTTTGATTGTATCTTTCTTTTCCTTTGTTCAGACTAGTTTAAGGGAATTTGGGGAGGTGGATTTGGGCACGTACACTGAGAGTGTATAAGGTTTTCACAAAAACTAGTCGGAGTCCTTGGCTAAGAGAAGACTCTGCCTTGGGCTCGCTGGTGTGATAAACTGCACTCCACTATCTGCATTGTCCTTCTGAGTGAGTTTGTTTCTCAAAATGCGTGGCTACAACAAGACCACTTCTCATATAGCCCTACCTGTCCCCCTACACTTTTTTACTTTTTCTAAATCAAGGTAATATTGACTCCAGTGACATTTCATTTGGTACTTGTCTTAGCAAAGAACAAGTTAAATGCACTCAATACTATAAAAAGATTTGGTATTGGGAAAACAGTATTAAAAATGCATTTTAAATAACTTTAAATAAGATACGATAGTAACAAATACCAACATAATTATATTGTTAAGATAACTTAATGCTCTATCTCTTGCTTTGTAAAGTTTGTGAACTTTTCTATACTAACTTGAAGCTTACAGTCTTTCTGAGGAAATCTTAATGGGATTATTCAGGTATAAAATCTGTTTTTTTTTTTCTTGCTAAGTCCTGTTCAACTCTCTTGTGACCCCATGGACTGTAGCCCAACAGGCTTTTCTGTCCATGGAATTCTCCAGGCAAGAACACTGGAGTGGGTGTCATTTCCTTCTCCAGAGGATCTTCCTGACCTGGGGACTGAACCTGCATCTCCTACATTGGCTGGCAGGTTCTTTACCACTGAGCCACCAGGGAAGTCCCTGGAAAGAAATGACCAATTTCAGACTCCAACTTCAAATCTCAAATTTCAGAAAAGATTTCTGAATTTTCTAGCATTTAGTAAGTTGGACAAAAGATAAAGTGAAATTCTAAATGCCAGGAAGATGACTAAATAGAAAATTATTTGCTGACATTGATTTTAAATGTTAATAATCCATTACATTATTCCAGCCTCATTATTCTTGTGATCGTCACATTCATGGAATATAAATTTGCTGAAGACTGTGTATGAGTCAGCAAAAGAAAAAAAAGCATATGTGAAGCTATTAGTTAGTCTCTTTAGCTTAGTTTACTAACATGAGAATTGTTTCTGACGGCGGAGGGGGGAATGAATCCCATTGTTTATTCAAGATATTACTTGATTTTTTGTGAGAAACCCTAGAAATATCTATGAAAGTCATTTCCAATTTAATTTCTGTTGAGGTAGTTNCAAACTAATTCTTAACTCTAAAAGGCTGTATATCTTTAAGATGTTTTGAGCTTCATGCCTCTCATAGCTGGGGGCTGTAAACAATCCACAAGTCGTAAAGCAGACTGGTCAGATAAGTTAGAAAGCCATCAAAAGGGTTTTAAGCTGAGACATTCTTTTTATATGCAGAATACTGTTAACTGAAGCCCTAAGTTAACTCTTTCCAGAGAAAAGGTGGTAATGTCAGAAGAGTATAGTATAGCAGACAGTAAACAGACAGATTTTGGTTTCGGGGTAGATGCTCAGACAGAGGACCCCTAGAGACCTGACTTGCCTTGCCCATCAGGCCTCTCCGCATGACCTTGTCATGGGTGGGATCTCCCGTGCTGGCTCCCGGCAAGGAATGATGCTAAAGAGGAAACTCCAGTACTTTGGCCATCTCATGCGAAGAGTTGACTCATTGGAAAAGACTTTGATGCTGGGAGGGATTGGGGGAAGGAGAAGAAGGGGATGACAGAGGATGGATGGCATCACTGACTCGATGGACGTAAGTCTGAGTGAACTCCAGGAGTTGGTGATGAACAGGGAGGCCTGGTGTGCTGCGGTTCATGGGGTTGTAAAGAGTCGGACACGACTGAGCAACTGAACTGAACTGAACTGAAGGCATCTGAATCACGGGTTAACTTTGATTGTATCTTTCTTTTCCTTTGTTCAGACTAGTTTCAGGGAATTTGGGGAGGTGGATTTGGGCACGTACACTGAGAGTGTATAAGGTTTTCACAAAAACTAGTCGGAGTCCTTGGCTAAGAGAAGACTCTGCCTTGGGCTCGCTGGTGTGATAAACTGCACTCCACTATCTGCATTGTCCTTCTGAGTGAGTTTGTTTCTCAAAATGCGTGGCTACAACAAGACCACTTCTCATATAGCCCTACCTGTCCCCCTACACTTTTTTACTTTTTCTAAATCAAGGTAATATTGACTCCAGTGACATTTCATTTGGTACTTGTCTTAGCAAAGAACAAGTTAAATGCACTCAATACTATAAAAAGATTTGGTATTGGGAAAACAGTATTAAAAATGCATTTTAAATAACTTTAAATAAGATACGATAGTAACAAATACCAACATAATTATATTGTTAAGATAACTTAATGCTCTATCTCTTGCTTTGTAAAGTTTGTGAACTTTTCTATACTAACTTGAAGCTTACAGTCTTTCTGAGAAAATCTTAATGGGATTATTCAGGTATAAAATCTGTTTTTTTTTTTCTTGCTAAGTCCTGTTCAACTCTCTTGTGACCCCATGGACTGTAGCCCAACAGGCTTTTCTGTCCATGGAATTCTCCAGGCAAGAACACTGGAGTGGGTGTCATTTCCTTCTCCAGAGGATCTTCCTGACCTGGGGACTGAACCTGCATCTCCTACATTGGCTGGCAGGTTCTTTACCACTGAGCCACCAGGGAAGTCCCTGGAAAGAAATGACCAATTTCAGACTCCAACTTCAAATCTCAAATTTCAGAAAAGATTTCTGAATTTTCTAGCATTTAGTAAGTTGGACAAAAGATAAAATGAAATTCTAAATGCCAGGAAGATGACTAAATAGAAAATTATTTGCTGACATTGATTTTAAATGTTAATAATCCATTACATTATTCCAGCCTCATTATTCTTGTGATCGTCACATTCATGGAATATAAATTTGCTGAAGACTGTGTATGAGTCAGCAAAAGAAAAAAAAGCATATGTGAAGCTATTAGTTAGTCTCTTTAGCTTAGTTTACTAACATGAGAATTGTTTCTGACGGCGTGGGGGAGAATGAATCCCATTGTTTATTCAAGATATTACTTGATTCTTTGTGAGAAACCCTAGAAATATCTATGAAAGTCATTTCCAATTTAATTTCTGTTGAGGTAGTTTTACACCAGAAAGGAATTAAAATGGAAGGACAGGAGAAAATATCGGCCTGAACTTTATAGTGATGTTGGTGTAGGTATGTCTTTTATGTAGCTGAGTAGATAAACATTGCCGTACAAAACACATATGCATAGTGTGATAGATGTTTCAGTAACATAAATGAAAAACACAGTGCGATCCCAGTCAATGATAAGTGAAATTTTGCAATATGGAAATATTATGCTTAATTTGCCACACAGAACGTTATGATCACTTTAACAGTTTTACAAGAAACTGTAAAAATGAAGAATGATTGGTTATTTCATAATTAATACTAACAATTGTATTATCTAAAATGCCTTAAAATATTTAAACTGTTTATAGTGGTTTCAAAATCAAAGAATTATTTATCTCCTGTAGTAATGATAAGATAGGAGAGGGTTTTGAAGGGAAAACTGGTTCAGATGAAGGTCAGCCCAGAGAATCTGCACTTGGATCAGGCTTCGGATACAGATTGTGAATGGGAATTCTGATGAATAAAGTAGAAACAAAACATGTCAGGAGGTATTGTTTACCTTTTACTGCAGATGGCATCATCTGCAGCTTTGGACTTTTGGAGAAAAAAAAAAAGGCTTAGTTTAATTTCAGTAGTATGCTAAAGAGAAATTAGTAGAGCAGTAGAAAGGAGAAAATTGAGAGGAGATAGGGCTGTAAGAACAGGATGGGAAATGGATGAGTATGAAGAAAGCTATAGGGAAAGGAGTTAACAGAGGGAACTTCTAGCTTTGGCAATGACTAGCTATGTGACTTTGGATGCATTCTTTTTCAACACCAAAATATCTCTGTCTTTAGAAACAGAGTCTGATAGCTGCCTCCCAACTTTTTTATCATTAAATTAGACCATTTGTGAAAAGTACATGTATGCTGTAGGATCTCAACAAAGAGTAACCTATTATTATATATATTTATATATATTATATATCCCAATATCAAAACTTTTTCACTTTTAAATGATAATTTTAGAGTTAACTAATGAACCCATAACATAAATTAGTTTCATTAATTCAGAATAACAATTCATGATTATGAATTTTGTGTTTAAGACATAGAGTAAAGAAACTTCATGATTTTGAAATTTTAATTATAGGTCCAGTTTCATGTGATGATTATATGAGTAACCCTCCAAAATTATCTGGCATCTGATTATTTAGATATTTACTCTTCATTTTAACTTGAGAAATCACATTTACTCCACAGATAAAAGTTCTTAGTAAGACTTTTTTTTTTAATTACAAACATAAGTTCTTAAGCCACTGGTATGCTACTAGGGAATGATGTAAAATATATCCTTTTTCATGAGTTGATTCTGAATTTCCAAATATCAAAATCCATATAGTTCCCAAACCATTGCTACTTTAGTCTTACATAGTCTGGGATAAAGATGCGGGAAATGTTGTCTTTCCCAGACAACCTGTTTTCAGATAACACAGTTGTGCTCAGTTGCTATGGTGAGCATCCCACTAAAAGTACCTTTATAGGGAGTACGATATAAGATCACCTAGCCCCTCAGCAGAATTATGAAGATTTTTCAAACTGTTCAAGTACATTAGTGATCTGGCTATAAGAACAATGCCTAGAGTAAACATTCATTTAAGATTTTGCTTTGTGAATCTCTGGATTCATTGCGGTTTCCAGTTTTCCCAGGAGAAAGAGTTGTTTAAACAATGGTTCTTTGTTTTACAGTCTTAGGTGCTTTGTTTTCTTATTTTCTTGCTCTGCTTTGGATGTTTATTTGAGCAAACAACACAGTAGCTGGAGAGGAACGGTCTTGGTCTTTCAGCTAGCTTAGTTTTAATAATTTTGCTCTCTCAAGTGCTTAAGCCCTTCGGACTGGCTCTTGTGAGTTCTTGGCAATGATTTAGCTTGCTGTTTGAATCTTCAGCACCATGGCTGCCCACGCACAGGGCTGCATAACTGTTTTGGGTGCTGTGGCCTTGCAGCAATGCCATGTAGAGGCAAGAAAGGATATTTATATGACCTAAAGTTGCCAGTTCATCTTGCATTTCTCTGGACATCTACTTAAAACAAAAATTCAATAAAATATAAAAGTGTAGGTGAGATGGGGGCCAGGGCATGTGTATGGGTGAATGGGAAAACATAATGGGGGTTACTCATGAAATTACCACAGAAAAATGATTCCCTTTTTATCTTAAACTGGAAGATATGCTGTGATATGTTTATTAGGAAGTTCATGCTGAGGCATATTTTTGCTTTGAAGATCATAAAAGGACTCTCTTGAGAATTGCAAAGCAAATTGTATGAGGATTTCAAAAGGCTATACAATAAAATCTGGGAAAGTGTCCTAATCGCTGCCTTAATGACTCACCATGTTCAGCCTCTCCCTTCCTTTTTCATCACTGCTAATGTTCATTTTATGTAAAAAAACTTCAACTGGAACTAACTAGGACATCTTTAGAGTAATGTTAGTTTCTAGGCAATAGTAATTTTCAATTAAAATTGCACAGTGTATCAGTGGATTGAAAGTCAGATACAGGGATGCCAAATTATGGGCTTTTTTGGATTTTCTATGCAGCTTCACACCCCATGCCTTTTTCAAAATTGGCAACAAGTTCCTGGTTTGTTTCTGGTTTTATGCCACAGTGCTTATCTGTTCTCCATTCCTCTCTGTAGAGAGGAGACAAAAATCTCTCTAAGACTTAGGTTCAGGTCTCCTCAGGCCATAGTGAGGCCTGCACAGCTAAAGATAAGAGAAGAAAGCACTTCAAACAGCTAGGAATTAATCAGCCAGCCTGGCTCCAAGCTCAGTGTTATATCTGAGCAATTCCTTCTCAGAAGCTCACTTACATTAACTGAAATTAAATGAGACAGTTAATTCTTGTGTATAAAAGGCTCTTGAAGAACAGTTTAAAGCAGTCACTCTGTGATGTCATGAAGCAAAGGGGCTAATTGAGCTCATTGGAAATGGAAAGGCCCCTGGGTTTGTATCAAAGAGACATTGGACTGGCCTTTAAACAATTTCCTTGTGTCTTATTCATACCTTTATAGCATTACATTTTGTATCATCCGTTATCATTTAACCATAAAGTTCAACTCCTCCTCTTGCGTCAGTGTTAACTTGTAATACAGGAAGCTCTGTAGGGAATACACGATAGCTTAAATGTTCTGTGAACTAGTGTAACTTAAGGCCTTTCCCATTGTACTTCAGAACTGTGTTTCTACATTTAAGCAACATGATTAACTATCATGTTAACTGATTCTAGTAAACGGGCTTTAGTTATATTGCTTAGGGCCCTTAAACAAAATAAACACAAAAAACCAAAATCATTTCTCTGATGGTTTTCAAGTTTTCTAACTATTTTATTTTCGTTAGTAACAAAACTATGTGTGCATATATTTCCTTCATATATTTCTATAGGAATTATTTTAAAGATTTACACCTAGTATAATATTAAATTTCACTGTCAGATTTCATGTACATACTTATTCAAAACAAAGGACTACTAATCCTCTCCCAGAGTTTGAGAACTGTCTTAAAGTCAGTTTATTAACAAATTTTGTCTATTTCGTAAGTAAACAATTAGCCAATCAGAATAATCAATGTATACAAATGATATGACTAACAGCAAAGTCCAAAATGGGTTTAAATCTATGACTCTAATCTCAGAATTATCTGTTGTAATGATTATATAACTTGCTCTATATATCAGATGCTAGCCCATTAGCTTAGTCAAAGATATTGAAGATATTTTTTTCCTATAGGCTGTTAGTAAAGCAAATAAAACATTTCTCTATGTTATTGACAAGTTCTTAATGGATTTATTCATTAGACACTGTGATCCTTCAGTGAAGCTCTAGTCATGCAGAGACAAACATTTAGGAGCCTTTGAATATCTCTATTGTTGATTAAAATATGATCCTTCATGAAGGTTAAAGTTATTCGATACATTCAAAATATATTTTGTGTCTGGCTAACCCAATAATAGCAATATAACTCTGTCTTCTTTAGTCATTTTCATTGAAATAAAACTGCTTTTCATAAGAAACAAATTGAAAATCCATAATTCTTTGCAAACTGGTGGTCAAGTTTTTCTTAAATACTGTTTTATACAGAGAAAGTTTGCTAAATAGATGATCAATACAGAAGGATTTAAAGAGGAAAGAGAACTATGATTCAGTAATTTACAGTTTCACATTAATTGAAAGAACACTGATAGATGACACCGACCAAACAACAAGAACACTTTCTGTCTAGACTTTGACTTAAATGATCTGGATATCACTGTGTATAATGCAAAAATATGGAAATAGCACAAACATTTATAAACAGGAGATTAGATAATTAAAAGGTCATATATTCATACAGTGGAATATTATATAACAGTGAAAATGAAAAAAAAACTATAGTATAAAATATATTGGAAGAATTTCAAAAAAAAATTTTGTTGAAAGGTAAAAGCAAGTTACACATTACTACACACAGTATGATCCCATATTTACAGATATTGAAATCAGATGAATTTTAGGAATATATTTTACAGAGATCCATACAAATATGTTAAAAATAAATATGAAAGCAAGATAGTAACAGGAAATATATCAAAAGAAAAACACTTTGTATATGCCAGATATTTATAAAATATAATATGTGTTTTTACTATTATGATTAACATGAAAGTGAATAAAACAAGACTTTTAACAATCGGTGAGGTCTTCAATTTAAATTAGAGAAAGACTGGCCAAAAGAAGAGAGGACGATTAAATATAAAGTGATGCTTTTACATGGGAAAAGTCTGAGAAAGGTATAGTTACACTGCTGCTGCTGCTGCTGCTAAGTTCCTTCAGTCACGTCCAACTCTGTGCGACCCCATAGACGGCAGCCCACCAGGCTCCCCCGTCCCTAGGATTCTCCAGGCAAGATAATCTTAATTTGAGAGTAATAGTGGAAATTGAGTGTCTGCTACAAATGTAAAGGAAAGAATGAATATTGGACTTGAGGAAATTGGAAATGTTGGGAAGAACCACTGTTAGGGCCATAGTTTCCTTGATGGCTCAGATGGTAAAAATCTGCCTGCAATGCAGGAGACCCATGTTTGAACCCTGGGTTAGGAAGGTCCCCTGAAGAAGGGAATGGCTACACACTCCAGTATTCTTGCCTGGAGAATTCCATGGACAGAGGACCCTGGTGGGCTATAATCCCTGGGGTTGCAAAGAGTCAGATATGACTTAGTGTCTTTCATTTTTCAAGCCAACAAGAAGCCAAAAAGTTATAGCAGTTGTGTTTATTTTATTGTAGCAATAAAATGAATAATAATACTAATGTGATTGAAAGCCATTAATGTGTGAGGNATATCAAAACTTTTTCACTTTTAAATGATAATTTTAGAGTTAACTAATGAACCCATAACATAAATTAGTTTCATTAATTCAGAATAACAATTCATGATTATGAATTTTGTGTTTAAGACATAGAGTAAAGAAACTTCATGATTTTGAAATTTTAATTATAGGTCCAGTTTCATGTGATGATTATATGAGTAACCCTCCAAAATTATCTGGCATCTGATTATTTAGATATTTACTCTTCATTTTAATTTGAGAAATCACATTTACTCCACAGATAAAAGTTCTTAGTAAGACTTTTTTTTTAATTACAAACATAAGTTCTTAAGCCACTGGTATGCTACTAGGGAATGATGTAAAATATATCCTTTTTCATGAGTTGATTCTGAATTTCCAAATATCAAAATCCATATAGTTCCCAAACCATTGCTACTTTAGTCTTACATAGTCTGGGATAAAGATGCGGGAAATGTTGTCTTTCCCAGACAACCTGTTTTCAGATAACACAGTTGTGCTCAGTTGCTATGGTGAGCATCCCACTAAAAGTACCTTTATAGGGAGTACGATATAAGATCACCTAGCCCCTCAGCAGAATTATGAAGATTTTTCAAACTGTTCAAGTACATTAGTGATCTGGCTATAAGAACAATGCCTAGAGTAAACATTCATTTAAGATTTTGCTTTGTGAATCTCTGGATTCATTGCGGTTTCCAGTTTTCCCAGGAGAAAGAGTTGTTTAAACAATGGTTCTTTGTTTTACAGTCTTAGGTGCTTTGTTTTCTTATTTTCTTGCTCTGCTTTGGATGTTTATTTGAGCAAACAACACAGTAGCTGGAGAGGAACGGTCTTGGTCTTTCAGCTAGCTTAGTTTTAATAATTTTGCTCTCTCAAGTGCTTAAGCCCTTCGGACTGGCTCTTGTGAGTTCTTGGCAATGATTTAGCTTGCTGTTTGAATCTTCAGCACCATGGCTGCCCACGCACAGGGCTGCATAACTGTTTTGGGTGCTGTGGCCTTGCAGCAATGCCATGTAGAGGCAAGAAAGGATATTTATATGACCTAAAGTTGCCAGTTCATCTTGCATTTCTCTGGACATCTACTTAAAACAAAAATTCAATAAAATATAAAAGTGTAGGTGAGATGGGGGCCAGGGCATGTGTATGGGTGAATGGGAAAACATAATGGGGGTTACTCATGAAATTACCACAGAAAAATGATTCCCTTTTTATCTTAAACTGGAAGATATGCTGTGATATGTTTATTAGGAAGTTCATGCTGAGGCATATTTTTGCTTTGAAGATCATAAAAGGACTCTCTTGAGAATTGCAAAGCAAATTGTATGAGGATTTCAAAAGGCTATACAATAAAATCTGGGAAAGTGTCCTAATCGCTGCCTTAATGACTCACCATGTTCAGCCTCTCCCTTCCTTTTTCATCACTGCTAATGTTCATTTTATGTAAAAAAACTTCAACTGGAACTAACTAGGACATCTTTAGAGTAATGTTAGTTTCTAGGCAATAGTAATTTTCAATTAAAATTGCACAGTGTATCAGTGGATTGAAAGTCAGATACAGGGATGCCAAATTATGGGCTTTTTTGGATTTTCTATGCAGCTTCACACCCCATGCCTTTTTCAAAATTGGCAACAAGTTCCTGGTTTGTTTCTGGTTTTATGCCACAGTGCTTATCTGTTCTCCATTCCTCTCTGTAGAGAGGAGACAAAAATCTCTCTAAGACTTAGGTTCAGGTCTCCTCAGGCTATAGTGAGGCCTGCACAGCTAAAGATAAGAGAAGAAAGCACTTCAAACAGCTAGGAATTAATCAGCCAGCCTGGCTCCAAGCTCAGTGTTATATCTCAGCAGTTCCTTCTCAGAAGCTCACTTACATTAACTGAAATTAAATGAGACAGTTAATTCTTGTGTATAAAAGGCTCTTGAAGAACAGTTTAAAGCAGTCACTCTGTGATGTCATGAAGCAAAGGGGCTAATTGAGCTCATTGGAAATGGAAAGGCCCCTGGGTTTGTATCAAAGAGACATTGGACTGGCCTTTAAACAATTTCCTTGTGTCTTATTCATACCTTTATAGCATTACATTTTGTATCATCCGTTATCATTTAACCATAAAGTTCAACTCCTCCTCTTGCGTCAGTGTTAACTTGTAATACAGGAAGCTCTGTAGGGAATACACGATAGCTTAAATATTCTGTGAACTAGTGTAACTTAAGGCCTTTCCCATTGTACTTCAGAACTGTGTTTCTACATTTAAGCAACATGATTAACTATCATGTTAACTGATTCTAGTAAACAGGCTTTATTTATATTGTTTAGGGCCCTTAAACAAAATAAACACAAAAAACCAAAATCATTTCTCTGATGGTTTTCAAGTTTTCTAACTATTTTATTTTCGTTAGTAACAAAACTATGTGTGCATATATTTCCTTCATATATTTCTATAGGAATTATTTTAAAGATTTACACCTAGTATAATATTAAATTTCACTGTCAGATTTCATGTACATACTTATTCAAAACAAAGGACTACTAATCCTCTCCCAGAGTTTGAGAACTGTCTTAAAGTCAGTTTATTAACAAATTTTGTCTATTTCGTAAGTAAACAATTAGCCAATCAGAATAATCAATGTATACAAATGATATGACTAACAGCAAAGTCCAAAATGGGTTTAAATCTATGACTCTAATCTCAGAATTATCTGTTGTAATGATTATATAACTTGCTCTATATATCAGATGCTAGCCCATTAGCTTAGTCAAAGATATTGAAGATATTTTTTTCCTATAGGCTGTTAGTAAAGCAAATAAAACATTTCTCTATGTTATTGACAAGTTCTTAATGGATTTATTCATTAGACACTGTGATCCTTCAGTGAAGCTCTAGTCATGCAGAGACAAACATTTAGGAGCCTTTGAATATCTCTATTGTTGATTAAAATATGATCCTTCATGAAGGTTAAAGTTATTCGATACATTCAAAATATATTTTGTGTCTGGCTAACCCAATAATAGCAATATAACTCTGTCTTCTTTAGTCATTTTCATTGAAATAAAACTGCTTTTCATAAGAAACAAATTGAAAATCCATAATTCTTTGCAAACTGGTGGTCAAGTTTTTCTTAAATACTGTTTTATACAGAGAAAGTTTGCTAAATAGATGATCAATACAGAAGGATTTAAAGAGGAAAGAGAACTATGATTCAGTAACTTACAGTTTCACATTAATTGAAAGAACACTGATAGATGACACCGACCAAACAACAAGAACACTTTCTGTCTAGACTTTGACTTAAATGATCTGGATATCACTGTGTATAATGCAAAAATATGGAAATAGCACAAACATTTATCAACAGGAGATTAGACAATTAAAAGGTCATATATTCATACAGTGGAATATTATATAACAGTGAAAATGAAAAAAAAACTATAGTATAAAATATATTGGAAGAATTTCAAAAAAAAATTTTGTTGAAAGGTAAAAGCAAGTTACACATTACTACACACAGTATGATCCCATATTTACAGATATTGAAATCAGATGAATTTTAGGAATATATTTTACAGAGATCCATACAAATATGTTAAAAATAAATATGAAAGCAAGATAGTAACAGGAAATATATCAAAAGAAAAACACTTTGTATATGCCAGATATTTATAAAATATAATATGTGTTTTTACTATTATGATTAACATGAAAGTGAATAAAACAAGACTTTTAACAATCGGTGAGGTCTTCAATTTAAATTAGAGAAAGACTGGCCAAAAGAAGAGAGGACGATTAAATATAAAGTGATGCTTTTACATGGGAAAAGTCTGAGAAAGGTATAGTTACACTGCTGCTGCTGCTGCTGCTAAGTTGCTTCAGTCACGTCCAACTCTGTGCGACCCCATAGACGGCAGCCCACCAGGCTCCCCCGTCCCTAGGATTCTCCAGGCAAGATAATCTTAATTTGAGAGTAATAGTGGAAATTGAGTGTCTGCTACAAATGTAAAGGAAAGAATGAATATTGGACTTGAGGAAATTGGAAATGTTGGGAAGAACCACTGTTAGGGCCATAGTTTCCTTGATGGCTCAGATGGTAAAAATCTGCCTGCAATGCAGGAGACCCATGTTTGAACCCTGGGTTAGGAAGGTCCCCTGAAGAAGGGAATGGCTACACACTCCAGTATTCTTGCCTGGAGAATTCCATGGACAGAGGACCCTGGTGGGCTATAATCCCTGGGGTTGCAAAGAGTCAGATATGACTTAGTGTCTTTCATTTTTCAAGCCAACAAGAAGCCAAAAAGTTATAGCAGTTGTGTTTATTTTATTGTAGCAATAAAATGAATAATAATACTAATGTGATTGAAAGCCATTAATGTGTGAGGCATGATGGGTTTGGTAGGAAATTTAAAAACATTATTGTAGAATACAGTCGCTCAGTCATGTCTGATTCTTTGTGATCACATAGACTGTAGCTGCCAGGCTCCTCTGTCCATGGAATTCTCCTGGCAAAAATACTGGACTGTGTAGCCATTTCCTTCTCCAGGTGATCTTCCCGACCCAAGGATCAAACACAGGTCTCCTGCATTGCAGGCAGATTCTTTACCATCTGGACAAGTGTTAGGTTCTAAAGTCAGCCAGTAGAGGGTATATTTCAGATACTCAAATATATTGACTGAGAATTTCTAAGTAAGGACTGGTTAACTGCTTTTCCTTAAATCTAATACTACCAGGTTTTCCTTTAGCACTGAAGCAAACTGCAATTTCTTTTTGAAACCGGAAGCTTACATTTCGGAAACATGTTGCATGAAAATTAGACAATACACATCCTTCATGTCCTGCTTACTCCGGGGAAGAGATGGATTTGATAGAATAGCTGATGGGATCACTCGTTCCATTTAAGTTACTCTTTCTCGAGCAAAACTACTTCATTCTGAGTAAGTTAAAACTCAGATAATATGACTTCATGATTCACACAAAGACTCTAAAACTGAAGATAACCTTCTGATTATAGAGAAGAAACTGAGGCTCAGATAGCTTCTGTTACTTGAGAAATGCCAAATAGTGGACAAGTAGCAGAGCTGGGATTTAAGTTCAAATTTTCCCTGAATCTAAAGCATGTTGTGTGATGTCTGCAACATAAGTTTTTGCTTTGCTTTTGCCATTGCTTTAAAAAAAAATATTCCTGGCTAATATTTTGCAGATTTTAAGTAAAATAAGAGTAAACAGACAGGAATGACGTTGACTACTGATTGATGAGGAGAAAAAAGACTTAAAATGACATTGGTTTTAGACTGTTCAACATGTTGATGAAATGCTTATCATAGAATCCTGACTGGTTGGGGAAAAAAAGGACAGCAAAGGTGACCACATAATGGGAAAAGTGAAAAGGTCCAGATACAAAGGTTCAATATAGTTTAGTACACACAAAATAAACTCTTACTGTGTTTCAGTGGAAAGCTGACAATGGCTAAGGCATGATAGCTAAACTATAGAACGCTGTGTCAGTAAATGTCAGTGTGACTGTGATGGAGTTTAGTGAATGAAGTTCAAAGCAGCTCTATTAGTACCTGGAAAACTAATACAGATGAACTAGGCTCACTCATGAAGGCATTAAGAGTTGTAAATTTTAGATGCTGTGGAAATGAATCATCATTTTGTGGTAAAGGACAGAAACACTGCTAAATGAGTTAACGTGAATTATTTTTTCTGAGAGGCTTATGAGAAACATCACAGCCTCCTACTACTGAAAAACACAAAAACTTCTGAAATGTTCACTGATAATCTCACTACATGAACATCTGTGTATTTTGATGTTTTTTAATATATTTTTCTTCTGACAAGGTGTTCTCTACAGTGGATAGTATTTAATACATTAAAATTCATTTCTTTGAGCTAGAATGATTGACTCAAATAAAAAGCTATGAAACAAGCTGTCACTCACATAAAGGATTATAAGCTATCTTCAAAGTGTTCTTTACTGACAGTTGTGTGGTAAAGGGGTATAATACTGAAATACTTAGCAATAGTTGCAAATTAAAGAAAGAATCAGAGGAGATTTTTGCTCTCTCTTCAGAACATGTGGGATACCAAAATATAATGTGGATTTAGCATAGTTTTCAGTTGAGACTCTAAGCTACTAAACTGAGAATGAGATAAGAGGGAAACCTAAATGCATATATTTAGTATTGCTAATCTGTTGGACTGCTTTATTTTAGTTAGGCTGCATAAAAAATTGGAGAATACAGAGATGGGGAAGAGTGAATGTGTCATTTTCAGCGTGTCTCCTAACCTCACCTCCATTNGCATATATTTAGTATTGCTAATCTGTTGGACTGCTTTATTTTAGTTAGGCTGCATAAAAAATTGGAGAATACAGAGATGGGGAAGAGTGAATGTGTCATTTTCAGCGTGTCTCCTAACCTCACCTCCATTCTAAGAGAACAGAAAATATATTTCTAGTCACAGTTGAGTGTATTTTTAGGAATGATTTTCAAAACTTGAAAGAAACTTCAAAGAAATGTAAATGCCGTGCTCTGTGCCCTGCCATTCCCCCTAAGGTCAGTTTCTTGGCAGCGTTCTTTTCAGTCAAGACAGTTGTCCTTGCCAGTATCAGTCTATGGGGAGAAACGTGTGTTGGGCAGCTGCCTCTTCAATGAGAGATGTGTCTCTTCTGCAGATTTTTTTCTTGCATCCTCTCAGGTCTAGAAACCAGTCACCCAATTGTCATTCCATATGCTATGCCACATGCTAATTTGACATGAAGCTGCATTGCAGGCAAGTTTATTTCTCCAAGACTTCACTCTGGGAGAGTTGACAGGACAGTAGGGCCATGTCAATGAGAGGATCAGCTTCATACTTGTGAAGAGGAGCCCAGTGGCTCTTTATACTGTCCTCGTAAGAGGTGCGGTGTTTTGGGACCCATCAGTTAATACTGTTTCAGGTATGATCCCTGAAAGCAAGCAACATGCTCCAGGGATAGATGCAGTATTCACTGTCACAAAAATTCTCTGTTAGTATTTCTGATTTTGAATGTAATTTGATAGTGACTTTATCCAAAATCTGCCATTTAGGCAAACTAAAGATGTCACTGTGAAGTTGCTCTTTTTTGAAAAGCATGGGAAATAAGATTTTTAATGAAAAATAAAGAAGAATGCATTTCAGAAATATTTTGAGAAGTTGTGCTGTTTCATCTTTACCAAAGTACTTGCGATGGTACATCTACCTTGGGGTAATAATGAAAGATACTAAAGGCAATGTAGAGAAGCAAATAGGGCAAAAGCCAAGCACATACTCCACCCTCTTTAGTGTCCAAAGAGTCATTAAAACATCTGAACGAAGAAAGGAGTTTTGAGACTAAGGACTTGTGGAAGACTCAAAGCCTGGACTCTAAAAGTAATTGGTTCCAAGCAAAGCACAACAGCCTTCACTGTCTTACTCCCTGGGAGAAGTTGAAAGAAACCAACCTATAACCCATAGTTTTTCATTATGGAAATCTGGTAGAGTGCACTACATTTTATTTCATGGGATACTACCAGAATGGTGAAGACTGTGGCCGTTTCTTGTGCACTGCATCTTAATTCTCTTAAGAGAATTCTGTTGTAATCTATTTCTTGAGCAGCTAACCTCAGACATATCTGTGCTTGCCCACTATGCCAATCAGACATCTTGTTACAGGACGTTGGTACTGAAAGTCATTTGTACGGTACACACATTAGAGGTAGTGGTGTTTAATTAAAGCAGGATGATGAGGATAATGATGATGATGTGAGTGATTTCCTGAAGCTGGAAGAGGAGGGGAAGTTAGCAGGAAGAAGATTGCTGGTTTTGCTGTATGTGTTCCTATTTCAGGGACTACTTACTCTTAGAGATTCTAAAATTCAATATTTTCTGAACTCTACCAGGACTTATAGGCTCTGTGGATTCGATGCTGACTAAAGTCTCAAGGGACTAGTGATAAACGGCAATGTCAATTTATTTACAGTGTAATATCTATCTGGCCTTCAGTGGCTTCCCCAGTCTGTCCAGTGGGAATATTAGCAATCCTCACTGGGAAAATGTTTACCAGAATTAAACTAGACTGCTCAGTAATTCAGCCACCTCAGAGGGAGGAATTACGGTCTCAGAGTACTTTTAACCCATTCAGATAAGTCATTGTCAACATCATGAATACCACAGTTGAAACCTTTTAAATAAAATGCTAGGAAACAGCCATTTGGGTTTGGAGACTCTCCCATCTTTCTTATTGTCATCAGTTCTTCTCAGCTCCTCCTCCATTCATTTGTTCCCATACTATCGGGCAATGCCTTGTTTTTCAAAAGTACCCTTCCTTACCTCATCCTATAGCCTGTAGCCCCTGACACTGCAACATTTATTTTCTTATCTCAGACTTCTCAGGGTCTGTAACTAAGTGTCAGGACTGAGAGAGAAGAGGAGCTCTGGTCTAATAACTTCCAAGGTAAACAGTGCTAGTAACAGCACATTATCTTAAGGAGATGATTGCGTTCAGAGGATGGAATTTATGGTTCTTCACGTACTTCTCATGTTTAGGTCATGGAAGANCCAAGCAAAGCACAACAGCCTTCACTGTCTTACTCCCTGGGAGAAGTTGAAAGAAACCAACCTATAACCCATAGTTTTTCATTATGGAAATCTGGTAGAGTGCACTACATTTTATTTCATGGGATACTACCAGAATGGTGAAGACTGTGGCCGTTTCTTGTGCACTGCATCTTAATTCTCTTAAGAGAATTCTGTTGTAATCTATTTCTTGAGCAGCTAACCTCAGACATATCTGTGCTTGCCCACTATGCCAATCAGACATCTTGTTACAGGACGTTGGTACTGAAAGTCATTTGTACGGTACACACATTAGAGGTAGTGGTGTTTAATTAAAGCAGGATGATGAGGATAATGATGATGATGTGAGTGATTTCCTGAAGCTGGAAGAGGAGGGGAAGTTAGCAGGAAGAAGATTGCTGGTTTTGCTGTATGTGTTCCTATTTCAGGGACTACTTACTCTTAGAGATTCTAAAATTCAATATTTTCTGAACTCTACCAGGACTTATAGGCTCTGTGGATTCGATGCTGACTAAAGTCTCAAGGGACTAGTGATAAATGGCAATGTCAATTTATTTACAGTGTAATATCTATCTGGCCTTCAGTGGCTTCCCCAGTCTGTCCAGTGGGAATATTAGCAATCCTCACTGGGAAAATGTTTACCAGAATTAAACTAGACTGCTCAGTAATTCAGCCACCTCAGAGGGAGGAATTACGGTCTCAGAGTACTTTTAACCCATTCAGATAAGTCATTGTCAACATCATGAATACCACAGTTGAAACCTTTTAAATAAAATGCTAGGAAACAGCCATTTGGGTTTGGAGACTCTCCCATCTTTCTTATTGTCATCAGTTCTTCTCAGCTCCTCCTCCATTCATTTGTTCCCATACTATCGGGCAATGCCTTGTTTTTCAAAAGTACCCTTCCTTACCTCCTCCTATAGCCTGTAGCCCCTGACACTGCAACATTTATTTTCTTATCTCAGACTTCTCAGACCCCAGACTTCTCAGGGTCTGTAACTAAGTGTCAGGACTGAGAGAGAAGAGGAGCTCTGGTCTAATAACTTCCAAGGTAAACAGTGCTAGTAACAGCACATTATCTTAAGGAGATGATTGCGTTCAGAGGATGGAATTTATGGTTCTTCATGTACTTCTCATGTTTAGGTCATGGAAGATTTTGCTAAGCAACAACACAGAGGGATGCTGTAGACATATGATTTCTAGAAAAAAGAAAATCAGTCATTCTCTTCTACCCTTTATGGGACAAACTATAATTTGTCTTTTCCTAATTTCTAGCAGTCCCCCTCATTCATTTATTTAATTATCCAAACATTAAGCATGTAGCATATTCTAGTCAAAACATCAGCCTTTGGTGATGCAAATAATAAAACAATTCCATTTAATGACAAAAATCTTACATGCTATGAGAAGGAAAGAGAAAATAATATTAATAATAGCAAGAATAATATGATAATAGTATCTTTATTTATTGATAATAGTAATTTGGGTTATGATCTGTATCCATTCTTTTATAGCTGTTTAAGCCTCATAACACCATATTACTGTTATTGCTATTGCATAATATTAAATATTATTTTGCACAGTTTACAAATGAATCAGAGAAGTTAAGTAAATTATCCTAGGTCATGCAGCTTTTGAATGACAAAGTGCGGATAATTTCTATCTAACTTAGAAGCTACTATGTACTCTTGTTCACAATGCTAGTATTTTAGAAAAAAAATTATAATACAGTACTATGTAAAAGATAGGAAAAAGATGCTTTGCAAGAAAAAAAGGAAGTGGAAAGAGGTTTCGTTCAGGGAATTTTTCAAACAGGAGGCATGACAGGAATTGAAGCTTTGAAGTGTCTTGGACCAGAAGATAAGACAGGGCAAAGAACAGGGGAGAATTTATTTAACTCTTGAAGAGAACAGCGCACAGTTCTGTAATGCTGAACTTTAAAGGACAGTAAAACAAAAAAAACTGGAGAGTTAGGGAAAAGCCTGATTCTAGANAAGTGGCAAAACAAGAATGTGATGGTCTCCTGGAATCTTCTCATGTCTGGCATTTTCCCAAATCTCTCACAAAAGTTAGTAAGCTCTGTAATTTTTTAATAGCTTTACTTGTTAGATAGTCAACTAGATGTTATGTTCCTTTAGTCAGTGGTAGTATTTTTGCTTGCTAAGTAGGGAAAACATCAATAAATTGTTAGATTATTGACCTGGTACTGTTTCTTATCTTGCAAGACAGCTCCTGGACTAAAGAAACAACTCTTATTAAACTTTTCTACACTGTGTTGGAACATACACACCTTTACTTTTTAGGTTATCTTGATGTATCTATGTTGAANGACCTGGTACTGTTTCTTATCTTGCAAGACAGCTCCTGGACTAAAGAAACAACTCTTATTAAACTTTTCTACACTGTGTTGGAACATACACACCTTTACTGTTTAGGTTATCTTGATGTATCTATGTTGAACTATTCTTTTTCTTCAGTAAGCAACTAAAGCCAGCATTTCTTTCTTTTTTTTTTTAAATTTTTGAGCAATGTGTGTGCTGTGCTGCGCTTAGTCACTCAGCCTTGTCCGACTCTTTGTGACCCATGGACTGTAGCCTGCCAGGCTCCTCTGTCCATAGGAATTCTCTAGGCAAGAATACTGGAGTGGTTTGCCATGACCTCTTCCAGGGGATCTTCCCAACCCAGGGATCGAACCTAGATCTCATGCACTGCAGGAGGATTCTTTACCATCTGAGCCACCAGGGAAGCCCAATGTATCTATGTTGGACTATGCTTTTACTTCAGTAAGCAATTAAAGCCAGCATTTCTTTCTTTTTTATTTTTCAGCCACTTATTATCTCCCAGGTTTTACTGTCCCTTCTTCCTTTTAGACTCCTTCACAATTAGTCAATTTATGATATATATGGGGAAACCTTTCAATCTCAAGAGAGATTGCTGAAGTGCTAATGTTCTCTTACACTAATTAATGTGTTCAGCTTTAGAAACATAAAACCATACTTTCAATACCTCAAAAATGCTTCAAATATTGTCTACAAAGCATAATTATTATTAGTTTCAGAAGAACTGCAAGCAGAATTTTCACATCACTGCTGAATGGACGAGAAAGATAGGAGAGAATTTTTTTCTCTTTTCCTCCCTCCTTCACCCCTTCCTTCCTTTTTCCCTTTTCTTTCTATGTTTCTTCATTTAGGACTAATGCAGATGTCAGCACCTCTAAATGCATATCAATAAGACAAAGGGTGTATTACAAATAAAATGACACTTTGTATTACTACAAATGAATGCCAATACATTGAAAGAAACCACATTCTTATCCACACGTCACTTTTATTTTAAATAGGCACAATTTGAGGAGCTTAGAAAGTTTCTTTTCTTTTTTTTTTCCAATTTTATTCCTATAGGTATTTTACTGTTTTGGTGAACTGTAAACAGTTCCTCCCTTTTTTCCATTTAAATCATTTTTAAGTATATAATTCACCAGCATTAAGTATACTTCAAATTGTGTAGTCTTTTTTATCATCCAAACACAAACTTGCCTCCATTAAACAATAACTTGATTTTTTTTCTATCAAACTATTAAAAAGTTCTAATGTAAACATATAAGGGTTTGGGAGTTTTAGAAATTATGTACATAAAATTTTGAAAATAAAAAATAATATAATTGGCAAGAATTGTTTTTAATTAGCCAATTTTAAGAATTAAAATATGTAGTGGCAATATAGAAAATCTTTATATTGATCACACTTATACCAATTATTTTATTAAGGATTTTTCTTAGGAGAAGAAAGTTGTTCCACTTTTTAGCTATGAATTTTGTATTCTTGGTAACAATTCCTATTATACTGGTAACACAGAAGTTCTAGACAACCTTAATAAACATGGTTCAACACAGTTCTTATGCTTGTCAGGTGTGTCTATTTTTCTCAACTGACCTTTCAACAGTAGCCTTTAAAAGACAGATGGAAGAAAGTGGATAGTCCTTTCAAGGTGGCACAGATGTAGAATTGCAAACATGTTTAAATTATTTTCTAATTGGAACTATGTCTTTCTTCAGTCATGATATGATTTAGAAAAATGTTTACTTTGTCCAGCAGTGCTGAATGACATGGATGATGGTGCCTGAATCATATCCACAACTGCACAAGGGCATTGCATTATTAAAAAATAATCTGTGAACAGCTATTTTCTCAAACACAAGTTATTTACTTGAGTTCAGGAACATGTGATAAGAATTTTTAGATCCAGAGCTTATTCTTTCCATGAAAAGTGTTTATTTTTCCTGAGTTTTATTTGGACTTAATATCAAGATATATTATGTGATTAGCCGTTTCAAGGGAGTTAATGGGAAGCAATACCATTTTGCCACTGAAAATGATTCATTTACATAAAGATGTTTAATATCCTATCTTCATTTCATTATTTTTTTCTGAGTGAAATTACAGGTTTCTAATGTTTTTGCTATTAAAAAATCACATATTATTACTCAAGGTAAATGATAATGACTAGATGGCAAATGTTTTCATAGAAACTCGAATATTAGACTCAATTAGTTGTTGATGATAAAAGTATTACAGTATACATGTATGTTATATTTATAATTATTTATATAAAACACATATAAACATATAATTATAGTGCATATTTATATAAACAAATAAAATAGTACATAAAATCTAATTGGGGAGCTTATATGATTCTAAGAATTTTAAATTAGTAAGTGTAGGATGAAAATAGAAGTGTTAGTTGCTCAGTTGTGTCTGACTCTTTGCAATGTGATGGACTGTAGTCCACTACACTCTGTCCATGGGATTCTTCAGGTAAAAATACTGGAGTGGGTTGCAATCCTGTTCTCCAGGGAATTTTCCCAGTCTGAGTCTCCTGAATTGCAGACAGATTCTTTACCATCTGAGCCACCAGGGAAACTGTATTTTCAAACTTCATAATTTAGTCCTTTTCAAACCAGTTTCTAATGGATGTTTCTTGAGTGCTTATAAGTAAGAATCATATGGTAACATCTAACCTATTAGTTGTGTATAGTACTTTATGTGTTAATTATATTGTATGGGTTTATATAATTTATAATATAACCTTATCTACTTCAACAGAATTGCACTTTGAATATGAATACCAACATTTGAAAACAAAATGCAGTTGATCTTAATTGAATTCTTAGTTTTGCATTTTGAAAACCACAAAACAGTTCTTGACTTTTGCAATTCAACATAATAGCATCTATTGCAGTTGGATGAGTACATTTTCAATAAGAAACCAATGAATTATGGAGCCTTAACTTACAATACAGCAATATTTCATGGAATTTATATTCTTTACAATGTTTTCTCTCTTGTGAAATGTGGATTGGTTGACACCTCCTGCAGCCTGCTTAATCTTTTGTTAATATTTGCAAGTCTAAATTATCGGTATGGATTTTGATGCTGCCCAAGAAGAAGAAAAAAAAAAAAAACCTCAAAGAGGAAGAGATACTTAAAAATAAGTAAAGCAGGAATATGCAAAGAATAAACAGGGAAAGTAGGTTATCCAGTCATTCTGTGTATCTATGTTCTGTGTTTGAAAATTTATATATTGAATATAGAAAGTTAAGGGTTTTTTATTTTTTGTTTTTAATTTAATAAGACTTTTGAAGCCACTTGAACTGTAAAGAAGGGAAAGGAAAAACACTAACTTTAGTAATTTTCCAAATTATGCAATCTATAATGTCATATACATTTCTAGTGCTCACACCTTCAGTGACTTTACCAGCAATTTTGATTTCATATTTGAGAAAATTGATGTACAATTTGACAAGTCAACTTTACTTTTTATAATGAAAATATCATTTTCTGAAGAGGAGGGATTTTGTTTCCTCTTGTATGAGGAACCAAGTCACATTGATACAGCACCCAGTCACAATTGATCATTCCCTCCTGGTGCCAATATCCTGTTTGAGTACACTTGCTAGCTATTATACATAACAATCTTTAACACAATTACATTTTCCTGTGCCTGTGTTTTCTACTAAGAGTGACTTAAGGGCACAGACTGTGTTTGTTCATTATTTTATACAATGCCTATTTTCTTCAGCCTGGGTTTATTGCAAACTCTCCTAAGCGAGTTCTTACTTCCTACCTTGCTCCTTCTTCTGTTGGTTCAAAAGGAATTCAGGGTATGTATGCTTTTCCTCAAATTCCTTTCAATGGTTCCCTTTTCCTTATCATGACCTAAAAAACAAAACAAAACAAAAAATCTTTTAATTTTGCCCTGGTGTTTCTATGCTCTTACTCTCTATACTTCCATACTGTTCCCCTCACTCACTCTGTTTCAGCCACACTAGTCTTCTGGGTCCTTCTTGAGCAGGCCAAGCACATTGCCATCCAATGATTTTTGCAGGAATTGTCCTTCCTCAGAGAATGCTTGTCCCCAAGCCATTCATGTGGTGAAATCCTCACTTTAAGATTTTGCTCAGGGACTTCCCAGGTGGTCAAGTGGTTGAGAATCTGCCTTCCAATGCAGGGGGCGTGGGTTTGATCTTNTGTCCTTCCTCAGAGAATGCTTGTCCCCAAGCCATTCATGTGGTGAAGTCCTCACTTTAAGATTTTGCTCAGGGACTTCCCAGGTGGTTAAGTGGTTGAGAATCTGCCTTCCAATGCAGGGGGCATGGGTTTGATCTCTGATGGGGAACTAAAGTTCCACATGCTGTGGGGGCAACAGAACTACTGAGCAGGCCCAGCTGAGAAGCCTGCATCCTGCAATGAAGATCCCATGTGCAGCAGCTGAGACCCAACGCAGCCATGAATAAATAGATATTTTAAAAATGTGCTCAGATGTCATATTCTCAGGGAGTCTTCTCTCAGTCACCTCATGAGACTGCAATTCCACTCTACTCTCATCCTCCTCACTCCTTTCCATTGCCTAGCCCTGCTGGTACTTCCTCTTCCCCATAGTACTTTTCACTGTTTAACAATTATATATAACTTTCATTCCTCTATTGCCTCCCCTACTAGGAACCAGGCTCCATCAGTACAGGAATGTTTTTCTTCTTTTTGTTTTTTTTTTTTGTTTTCTGACACATCATCAGCCCTGGTAAATGTTGAGTTTTCCATCATTCAGTTCAGTCGCTCAGTCATGTATGACTCTTTGTGACCCTGTGAACTGCAGCACACCAGGTTCTCCTGTCTATCACCATCCCAGAGCTTGCTCAGACTCATGTCCATTGAGTCAGTGATGCCATCCAACCATCTCATTCTCTGTCTTCCCTTTCTCCTCCCGCCTTCAATCTTTCCCAGCATCAGGGTCTTTTCCAATGAGTCGGTTCTTCACATCAGGTGGCCAAAGTACTGGAGTTTCAGCTTCAGCATCAGTCCTTCCAATGAATACTCAGGACTGAGTTCCTTTAAGATTGACTGATTGGATCTCCTTGTAGTCCAAGGGACTCTTCTCCAACACCATAGTTCAAAAACATCAATTCTTTGGTGTTCAGCTTTCTTTATAGTCCAATTCTCACATCCATACATGACTACTGGAAAAACCATAGCTTTGACTAGACAGACCTTTGTTGGCAAAGTAGTGTCTTTGCATTTTAATATCCTGTCTAGGTTGGTCATAGCTTTTCTTCCAAGGAGCAAGCATCTTTTAATTTCATGGCTATTCAGTCACCATCTGCAGTGATTTTGGAGTCCAAAGAAAATAATGTCTCTTACTGTTTCCATTGTTTTCTATAAATGTTTATTTATTCTGTTGATCAGGTAAACATTCTGCCCAACAGAATAAATGAATAGCAGGCATCAAATAATGGTCTTAAATGAATGAATTGACTTAAAGTACTAAGAGCCAATAACTCCAAGAAAAGTTTATATATTTTACATAAATATCAAAATAATATTATGAAAAGTCTAATCTTACATACTACTAAGCTTAATATTTATCCTGCACTATGTCTCTTTCCTCTAATTTGTAATTTTTACTTCTACAAGCTAAAAATATTCTGTCATATGTGTTGTTTTTTCTCAAGGACAACACAACCTTTCAGAGGAAACTCAGGCCCCTAGTGTAATACTGTTTTTGCCACATTAGAAAATTGTGGGGAAATAAATAACTCAGGTTTCATCATTATGATAGCTAATGGCTTCAGGGATGACCTGAAAGCAGACAATATGGTCCAAATGTCATCTCCATCTGTGTCTTTCCTGTCAAGGGAAATTGGTTTACATCATTTCTTATTTCTTTCTTGGTCCAAGTGACAAGTAGCCATGCAGTGTTGAGCCCTAAACTTCAATGACTAGAGGAAGATGATGGACTGTGAATTGATAAGTGAGTCTAACTTTCCCTCGGAGCCACACAACACAAGGAGCTATTCAGCCTCCATAAATTGTCCTCTCTGTGTTTCCAAGTTTGTGCATAGAAACATATGTATGATTTCCTCTGGAAACCTGTCACAATGACTTGAAATGTCATTTTCATACTGATTCAGAAATGATTTGGAAAACAGGAAGGCAGTACATAACTAGAAATGATGGACTAATGGGTTGTCATAAAGGTATTTTATCATGAAAAGACCTTAAGGATTTTTTTTTTTTTTTTATGGAGCAGATGATTGCCCCAAGAAAATTGTAGTCAAAGTCAAACCTTGCACAATTTGTGCTTCATCCTTTCCTTCAATGTAAAAATTTCAGAGAATTTTCATGCCCTAGATATGTGGCTAGATATGCGGCCTGAAATACCTTTAAACAAAATCATCATTATTAGCAGTATCATCAGTAACAGAAATAGCTATTTAAATTCTCAGCTGTACAAGGTGCTGCGAACAGTGAAGAGTGGTTGTGGCTCTGAAACCTTAAAAAGCTACGGTAAGACAAATGGACACAATTATACCTGTACATAATAAACAAAATGTAGTGCAAATCTTTGCTTCTAGCTGGATTGAAAGACAGAGTCATGGTTAATATGTAAAAAAGCTTTACTTTGTGTAGTGAATACATTTGCATGATACTGGTCATAACTGAAATCATAATAAAGTCAATAAGTCAAATAATATCTAACATGTCTAATAATATCTATCCATGCATATTTTTCTGCCTATATATGATACAAATTTGATCTGACTTCATTGGAGAAAAACAATCGCCATGATAGAAAGAGAAAAATCAAGATAAGGGATTCTAGGCTGAGAAATTATATTTACAGAATCGATAGTCCTCATTTCCATGTAGGAAAAAATACATAGAGCAACTGACACATTTATAAAAATTAGATAGTTTGAAAAATTTTGGAGATGCTGTACCAGGAAATTATAATCACACAAAGTGACCTCTGTTAAATAATTTGACATTTTTATTCAAATAAATTTCTAGGTTAGTAGCCAAGAGAAAAAGCAGTACAGATTTTATATAACCTATTGATATTCTCAGATCCATATTATATATTATATTAAGAAAGAGGGATTGGTCAATTAAACTTTACTCTTGGAAGGAAACCACTGAAGTCAATCTTCAGTGGAGTTCATTTCCTAGGGGCTTTGGATGTCCTGATAACCTTGAGTCATGGCCATCAAGTAGAGAATCTATATGCAACGATATTGTAGAATAAACAGACATGACCCTTTTGATATAAAAATAACCTGTTTCAATAATTCATTATGTAAGTATGGGAAAAACAGGTATGAAATACTTCAATGATGTAACCCTGTCACACCTCTAATAAGTGAAAGGGTACTACTCAAATATCCACTAAATCACATATCATCAGGATGCTATGACAAAATGTCAGACTGATTGGCTTGAACAACAAACAATTCATTTTTTTTAAGAGCTCTGGAGGTTGAACATGTGAGTCAGGGTGCTGGTGTGCTCTGGTTCTGGTGACAGCTCTCTTCCTGGCTTGCAGAGGGTTTATCTTACTATTTTCTCACATAATGGAGAGAGGGCAATGTCTCTTTCTTCTTTTTCTTGGAAGGCCACAGTCCTATTCGTTTAGGGCCCCATCCTTGTGACCGCATTTAACCTGAATTATCTCCAGATACAGTACATTGAAGGTTGTGGCTTCAACACATAAATTTTGATGGGGAGACACAAGTCAGTACACCTCATCCTTTAACTTTGAAATCTGAGTACATTATGTTTCATACAAATTACTGAAAACTCCATCTTAGGTCTAGACAGCAGCTTAGTTTAAACTTTCATTTCCTTTCAGAGCTTAAATTCAGATTTGTTATAAACTATATTGCCATGAGGGCTTTCCAGGTGGCACCAGTGGTAAAGAATCCACCTACCAGTGCAGGCGACAAGAGGAGTGGACTCAGAAGATCCTTTGGAGGAGGGCAAGGATATCCACTCCAATATTCTTGCCTGGAGAACTCCATTGACAGAGAAGCCCGGTGGGCTACAGTCTATAGGGCCGCAAAGAGTCATACATGACTGAAGTGACTTAGCATACCCACACATATTGTCATGAAGAGAGTAAAGGAAAGGCCGCAGGTGATTCTTTTTACCCCAGGTGTGGTCCTGATTCATATATATATATATATATATATACAGAAATATTTTTAAAATGTAGAAACATGATTTGTGAATCTATATGTTAAATGAGTAGAGCTTTGTGTATTCTGGGCTTGTGTCTTTTCAAAGCAGAAAATATTTAGACACAGAAGGTTTCTACAGATATGGTGGTAGTACATTTCTTTTGGTTAGCTATAAATACAAATCACAAAATATTAATATTGAGAGAGGAAATGCAATTACTTTCCTATCCTGAATTAATACTGCTAACATACATGAATCATATCCATAAAACTATATTTTGTAATGCTCTTGCTGCTGAATAAAAAATTTAGAGTAAATTTGGTACTCTTGTTCTACAAAAATGGCAAGAATTCTAATATATGGATTTCATTAGCTGTGCTTTCAGAATTCCTTTCATGCTGCAAACAGTTGCTGGAAAACAATATACTCTGCTATTTGCCAAAGGAACTGAAAACATGTGGATGTATAAGAGCACAGAAGTTTGACCTATTTAATTATTGTGGTGATACTGACACTTATGGAAATAACATGATTGTACTTGGGACATTTTTGATTGTTATAAAATGAACTGAAGTTTAGTGGGATAAGGGCATTATATTTTTATTCTTCATAATGCATCAACAATGAGTATTGTTATGCAGATAAATGAATAGTCGGATTGGAGACAGAATGAATAAGGTATATAATGGTTGCTTAAAGCTTTTTTTAAATGTTCATTCAAATACAAGTAAAAATCCAGTAATGAAAGACAAAATAGTAGGTTAGCTATGATATACAAGGAACAACAGACATTGTTTTCTATTCAGCTGGGTTTGGCTTGTGATCAAAGGCAGCCTTGAAAGAAACAAGCTGAGTGGAAGGCGTCTCCAAACATATTTCAAAGATTATGTTTGTCTATCAAGGAACAGAATGGTGCTGTCATAGGTCTGTCAAAATAAATGCAGAGATACCATTACTCTCTCTGTCTCCTCAGTGCATTTCAGCTGCCCATCAGTGGAAATAATTTTCCTATTTCCAGATACTTAATGTTCCTTGTAGGCTTTCTTTACAGGTGTTGTCTGACACAGAATACACTGATAGAAACAGACTTATTACGGCTTGCTATTCACCAGAAACATGTCTGAAAGCTTGCTTTTGTCTTTCTTCCTGAGATTCTCTTTGAACTCACAATTTTAAAAACTTAAAAATATTTTAAAAATTTGCAACATAAAAATTTCCAAAACTGAGACATATATGCTATCAAAATCACCGATAAAGTATATTTTCAGTGAAGCTCATAAAATAATTAGACGTGAAAAGATCCACTAAAAGGATAAAAACTATTTTTAAATCAGTCTCTAATAAAGCAATATACAATTATTTTTAAAAATAAATCCTGAATATATGTTGGAAAAAAATTTTTCTGCATACATATTTGAGGTGAATTGTTTGCTGTCACATAGGGAATTTTTTAAACTTCTTTACGGGGGCATTTAGGAATATAACAGAAACTTTTTTCTAAGTATCTTCAGTATGATTATTTTCCATTTAATAGAAGACAAACAAGAGCTTCCCTGGTGGCTTAGTGGTGGAGAGTCTGCCTGCCACTGTAAGAGACACGAGTTGTATCCCTGATCCAGGAGGGTCAGAGCAACTAAGCCTGGGTGCCACAACTACTGAGCCTGTACTCCAGAGCCTGGCAGCTGCAACTACTGAACCCATATGCCACACTACTGAAGCCTACAGCCCCTAGAGCCTGTGCTCAGTAATAAAAGAAGCCACAGCAATACGAAGCCTGTGCACCACAACTAGAGAGTAGCCCCTGCTTGCGGTAACTAGACGAAAGCAAGCACAGCAGTGAAGACCCAGCACAGACATAAACACATACATACACAAAATTATAAAACAAGAAAAACTCAAAATACTTTAGCCTTGAAATTAAATTTTTGACTGCCCAATTAAATGTTCTTTTTTCTCTGATGAATTTCAATCTTCTCAATGTTGAGTCAACTCAGATATGAAATAGTGGCTCCATTTGTTACAGGAATACAACCATATTCTCCAAATACCCTGCAGGGGTTGATTAGCAGTTTAAGAGAAACAGTAGCTAGTAGTGGACATGCCTTTATATTAGCCCAAGAGATCTTAAGTCATGTGGAGAAATATCATAAGTCCAGGAAATTCTGCAAGCACTGTTCAGATATAACTACATTCCATTCGTATTGATGATTTCAAGAAAACATGTCTTTCAGTGAAGTTTTCATTCTTATTGTTTTTGTAGTTTGCTTTATTGTAAATTTCATTTAAAAACACATCCAAGTTCTATTCCTGGTCAAGAAGAATAACAGGAACCATACATAAAATCACCTAAGACTATCAGAATCAAAACATATTAAATAAATCAGGCAATGAAATACAGTGATCCCAGAGAGCCAAGAAACAAATTAGGCTAGTCTGACAGTGTCCTACCACACAACTGAACTCCTTTCACACACTAGCTAAGTAATGCTCAAAATTCTCCAAGCTAGACTTCAGAAGTACATGAACCTAAAACTTACAGATGTTCAAGCTGGATTTAGAAAAGGCAGAGAGAGGAACCAGAAATAAAATTGCCAATATCCAATGGATCATAGAAAAAGCAAGGGGATTCCAGAAAAACACCTGTTTCATTGACTATGTTAAAACCTTTGACTGTGTTGATCACAATAAACTGTGGAAAATTTTTCAAGAGATGGGAATACCAGACCACCTTAACTGCCTCCTGAGAAATGTGTAAGCAGGTCAAGAAGCAACAGTTAGAACCAGACTTGGAAAAATGGACTGATTCCAAATTGGGAAAGGAGGATGTCAAGGTTGTACATTGTTACCTCCCTTATTTAACTTATATGCAGAATATATCATGCAAAATGCCAGACTAGATGAATTCCAGCTGGAATCAGGATTGCTGGAAGAAATATCAATAACCTCAGATATGCAGATGAACATCACCATTATGGCAGAAAGCAAAGAGAAACTAAAGAGCACCTTGATGAAAGTGAAAGAGGAGAGTGAAAAAGTTGGCTTAAAATTCAACATTCAAAAAACTAAGGTCATGGCATCCAGTCCCATCACTTCATGGCAAATAGATGGGTTAACAGTGGAAACAGTGACAGACTTTATTTTCTTGGGCTCCAAAATCACTGCAGATTGTGAGTTCAGCTATGAAATTAAAAGATGCTTGCTCCTTGGAAGAAAATCTATTACAAACCTAGACAGAAAATTAAAAAGCAGAGACTTCACTTTGCTGACAAAGGTCCATATAGTCAAAGCTATGGCTTTTCCAGTAGTCATGTCAGACTATAAAGAAAGCTGAGCACTGAAGAATAGATGTTTTTGAACTGTTGTGTTGGAGAAGACTCTTGAGAGTCCCTTGGGCAGCAAGGATATCAAACTAGTCAATCCTAAAGGAAATCAGTTCTGAATATTTATTGAAAGGACTGATGTGGAAGCTAAAACTCCAATACTTTGGCCACCTGATGTGAAGTTCTGTCTCATATAAAAGACCCTAATGCTGGGAAAGATTGAAGGAAGGAGGAGAAAGTGACAACGGAGGATGTGATGGTTGCACAGCATCATCAACTCAATGGACATTGAGTTGAGCGAGCTCTGGGAGTTGGTGATGGACAGGGAAGCTTGGTATGGCTGTAGACCACGGGGTTGCAAAGAGTCGGACATGATTGAACTGAACTGAACAGTTGTCCCAGATTGCTGTCTTAAAAGTTTTCAGGCACTTTAGGCAAAAGAAGCCCTAGCAGAGCGTGGAAGACTCCTGACTTGAGGACAGAGCTAAGTGTTTGGGAGACCAAGACTACTAGAGTTCTTCAAGGAGAGTAGGGACAAAAAAAAGAATACTGGAGTCCTGGAAAGGGTCTCTTTCAATTATTCAGCTGAATATTGTATGCATTGTACGAGAAAATACCCTAAGCAATCAAGAAACACATGAAAGGATGAGAAGTAACAGTCCCCAGCAGGCACAGAGGGCCAGCAATAGTGCCTTATCCCAACAGCCAGACTAACAATCTATACAATTTTTGAAGACTTAGGGACAGTTCTCAGCATAGTTAATTCTATCTTAAATGCTGTTCTTTCACACCTAAAAACCCTAAAAGCAAGACCTAACAGAATCAAACTCTTTACAGTTAAATTGATTGCATCCTGGGGCTAGGGCAAAGGAAGTTCAATTTATTTGTACAAATACACAGTTATATAGCTAAAAATGTAAAACTTACAATATTTAGCACCTGATCATAAATAACCTGGTATAAAAGGAGCAGGGAATACCATCCTTAATAAGGAGGATCAGTTAAAACTGACCCAGAAGTGACACAGATATTAGAATTCACTGACAAAACACTTAACAATTATTGTCATGGTCTTCTGTATTTTCAGAATGTTAAGTAGCGACAGGGAAGTAACAAAAAGATCTAAATCAAGCTTCTAGAAATGAAAAGTGTGTCTTGCATGACAAATACATGTGTTAGGATTAAAAAGTAAGAATAGATATTGCAGGAAATAACAAGTATACTTGAAGATATACCAATAGAATCTGCTGAAATTCAAATACAGAGAGAAAGGAGAATTTTAAAAAAGAACGGAGCCATCAGTGAATTAGGGGTCAGTTCTAGTGACCTAAAATGTGTGGATGGAGTGCTTGATTGGAGGCAGAGGCAGAGCAGCAGGCAAAGTATTTGAAGAAATACTGGATGAACACGTTCCCAATTTGCTGGAAACTATAAACCCACAGATTGTTCAAGACTCACATAACTACAGTAATAACACAGTGAGGTACTGGCATAAAGATAGACAAATAGATAAGTGCAACAATGGAGAGGGGAAGATTCCAAAGTTTATGAGGATATGTTTGGAAGTAATACTACATGCATTATCTTTATTTGTTTCATGGATGAATAGCAGCATTTCATGTGTACATACATTTATCAAAATGTATTATAATTTATACTTAGAATAGTCAGATTATTTTATGTCAATTAGATCTCAATAAAACTGTTAAAAAAATAAGATGTTTCCTTAAGTGTAAACACTTAGGATGATTTCAGAAATAAATTTCCAACTGCTTTATAATTTAGTTATCAAGAAGCTAAAGTTACTTAAAAATACTTTTCTGTCTAAATCACTCCATGCTTCATGCATGAGAAATGCTCTATTTGGCTTTTTCAGGCACTGTGACATCAATGAAGAAGCATTATACAGCACCAGTGTGATACCACTGCAATGTGCAAAGGGGATCGGACTTCATAAAAATGATGACATGTGCTTGCTGATATCAGTATCAAACAATTTTGTTGGGAGCCTTTCATTATTTTATACTGCTTTGCCTACATACGTGTATTCTTTACACAATCAATACCAAAAAGATGTTGTATTTATTTCAACTATTTTAATCCCTAGAATGAAATCACTGACTTGATGGACATGAGTCTGAGTGAACTCCGAGGGTTGGTGATGGACAGGGAGGCCTGGCGTGCTGTGATTCATGGGGTCGCAAAGAGTCGGACACGACTGAGCGACTGAACTGAACTGAACTGAACTGAGAATGAGGTCAGTACCTGGTAACTGAGACTTTTTTTTGATAAAAGTTTTTTCTACAAAAGTCCAAATTTGTTCCCAAATGGCTAATATCATATACTTTCAAAGTTGGTGAAGTCTTTAGTTCAAACCATTCTTATTTTATTCATGTAACCCTTATGATTCCAAATCTTACCTCCTGTTTATGATATGCTGATTTTCCATCATTTATACATTTTGGTTTCTGATTTTAAAGAGCAATTGAAACATACTATGCATATTTGCAGTAAACCAAACAAACATGTTTTATGTCTAAGTCAAAATTTAAATATATTTAAAATATCAATTCAACATGAGAAAGGTATTAAATAGAGAGACCTCTATTTTCTCCAGGCTTGCTGCTCTGACTCTTCCGTAATACATGATCTCATGATTTATAAATATTTCTATCTCTTATGTATGCTAAGTTGCTACAGTTGTGTCTGACTCTTTGCGACCCTATGCACTATAGCCTGCCAGGCTCCTCCGTCCATGGTATTCTCCAGGCAAGAATACTGGAATGGGTTGCCATGCCCTCTTCCAGGGGATTTTTCCGACTCAGGGATCAAACCCATGACTCTTATGTCTCCTGAATTGGCAGGTCGGTTCTTTACCACTAGCACCACCTGGGTAGCCCTGTCTCCTATGGAGACCTATTAAGAACACTTTCTTTCTTATATTAGACAAATATGTAACACAAACATGTCAATGAGTCACCTCATTCACTGAAATGTAGTTCATTTTGTGGTTAAAAGTCTTTATAACTTAAGACCAAGGGTTATCTTTTTCAAGAGATTTTTATCAACCCTGGAAAACACACCATTTAATAATAAAGGGATTGTGAGAGAAAAGATAATTCTTTGAACGTGAATGACAGAGACTCTGATTACTGAAAAATTACTTAANATTTTGTGGTTAAAAGTCTTTATAACTTAAGACCAAGGGTTATCTTTTTCAAGAGATTTTTATCAACCCTGGAAAACACACCATTTAATAATAAACGGATTGTGAGAGAAAAGATAATTCTTTGAACGTGAATGACAGAGACTCTGATTAGTGAAAAATTACTTAAGATAAAAAGGAAAGTCATAGATAACAATAGTTCTTACTTTTGGAGCACTTTACTATTTACCCAGCACTTTCATACATCTCGGACTGTGAAGAAAGCTGAGCATCAAAGAATTGATGCTTTTGAACTGTGGTGTTGGAGAAGACTCTTGAGATCTCCTTGAGATCTCCTTCTCCTTGAGAAGACTCCTTGCAGAAGACTGCAAGGAGATCCAACCAGTCCATTATGAAGGAGATCAGCCCTGGGATTTCTTTGGAAGGAATGATGCTAAAGCTGAAACTCCAGTACTTTGGCCACCTCATGCGAAGAGTTGACTCATTGGAAAAGACTCTGATGCTGGGAGAGATTGGAGGCAGGAGGAGAAGGGGACAACAGAGGATGAGATGGCTGGATGGCATCACCGACTCAATGGATGTGAGTCTGAGTGAACTCCGGAAGTTGGTGATGACAGGGAGGCCTGGCGTGCTGCAGTTCATGGGGTTGCAAAGAGTCAGACACGACTGAGCGACTGAACTGAACTGAACTTCACATATATTATCTCATTTAATATTCACAACACAGTTGTATATTAGATATTATTTGTGTAAGAGCAATGTGATATGCAGAAAGTGATGTAAATTTCATTTTATTATTGGCACAATGTTTTATTCCACAAAGGATTTACAGTGACAAGTAAAACAATTTGCTGAAACCTCACTAGTAAGTGGCAAAGCTGGGATTTCAAGACATGTTTTCTGACTCCAGTTTGTAGTATGATGTTGACAAAGTATGTTGAAGTTTTTGTTTTGAATAATGTATTGCTTCCAAATAACAAATGATGACTCCTGGTAGCTCGGGCTTTAGGTGCATTTAATTATGAGAAAGTTGGTGGTCACGGGGTACTGGAAAGTGCCTAGAAAGCATGTACATTCTGATATGGCTGATTTGAACACATGAGAGAAAAGGAAGCTAGTATAACAGAGGACACAATCATGATGGGATGATCAACTCCATCTCACTCAGTATGGGCAGTATCAAAATCTTTAAGAGTTCAGATGATTTCCAGGAGTATTATTTTATACTCAGTAGTGAAGTGGACCACTGTACCAAGTGTTAGTTTCTTTCACATCAAAATGTGATTAGTAATACTACCGATTCCCACCATAATAAATGTCAAATCTATGTAATCATTTCAAATATTTGCCATTGCCTCTCTAGGAGAGCAGACTGTGATCAAATCACAAAGGCTACAAAGTTACTTCCACCTGGAATGAATAGCCTATCAGATAAGTAAAACACTGTAGACCCTTGACCCCAGACACTGTGTGCCTCTTCCCAACTAAATTATCCCAATTCTCCCCAAGAAATAACCAACATTCTGAATTTAAGTGGATCATTTAGTGGCTTAATTATATTTTTTACTCCTTTATTTTCTAAATAAGTAGCACTTCTCTGTGAAAACTCTTTAAAAGACAAATTTTCTAGAGAGAAATATGAAATATAATGTATTGACTGTTTTATGAAATCATACGTTATTATAAAATTCACTGTATTATGTAAAAGAAAATTTTAAAGCTAGAAAAGAACTAGGATTACCTTGACAAAGAAGGTACAGTACAAATTTATTATTTTAATATTTAATGTTAAAAACAAAACTGTTCAGAAACTGTTAGTACCTGCCTTTGGGGATACCACTTTAGAATTCACAACTTTACTAAAACAGAGATAATTGAATTGAGACTTGCAGCAGATATCATCAAATGTGCTATTCTGCCCAAAGTTCTGATAAAGTTTAAATCTTGACCTCTGCTGATGAAAGTTAGTTACTTTGGACAAGCTAATTTAATGATAAGTGCATATAAATCCAGAAAATACTCTTCAATTGGCCACTTAAGAAAAAAATATTGCAGAATAATTATTGCCTATACAAAATATAACGGTTTAATTAAAATACTCTTGGCTTTGGAAATTGCTAATACTCCTTAAGCAAATCCATAGGGTGCTTTTTAAAATGAAATGATAATGGTGTATCCCATTTTCTTCGGTTGTTAGCCTATGAATACCAGTCATAAAAATGTTTCTATAGAGTCTACACAATTTATATCTATATGCCAAGTAACAATACTAATTGGACTTTTATCAAAATTCATTTATTTCCCCTAATGATAGTAACAGTAATTATACTGGGGAAAAACAAGGTGAAGATGCCCTCTGGATAGACTAAATAAAATCCAGATACAGAGACTCATCCTTGAACTAACTGAAATTTAAGAACTAAGAATGCTTTTTTTCTAGCCAGGAATATGCAGAGCCATCACGTAGGAAAATAGAAAAGGAAAAAGAAAAAAAAAACACACACATAAAAAGTGTTTGTTCTTTTTGTATTTGACAGTGTAATGACACAAAGGATATGCTAATTAGTTGTCCTATATTTCTTCTTATGTATTGCAATACACACAACTATACAACTTCCTCAAATGAATTCTTCAATAACGCTGTTAAATTGCTTACCCTACTATACTTTTACCAAGAGTTCTGTGAAATATAGGTCAGAGGTGGTATAAAAGAAGAGTGCTACAATGTAATGTGAAGTAGTAATTCTTTTTTGCTTTTTGGTTCAAACACAATTTTAAATTCGAAGGGAGAGAGAATGATATTGAACTACCAGTTTCAGGTAATTGATTACAAATTTGAAAGCTTAAAAAAAAAACATATCTATGGTTAAAACTGAAATGTTTTCTTTTTCCTTTCTGATTGGTTTCAGCCAATCAGAAAATCAGTCAATCATTTTGGACATCTTGATGTAAATTACCTCTAAGGGGCTTAAGATAACAAAAGAGCAAAATCTCTAAAAAAGGAGCAAAGTAGGAAGTCAGATGTTTGAAAGAAGCACAGAAGAAAGGGCTTTTGAGTAATGGCAGAAGCATTTGGCAGGTAATAAACCACATGGAAGATCGTATCTCTGCTAAATCTTCTAGCCCGTCATTTGTTCGGGAAGAGGTCTGCACAGTGAATGGAAGTCAGGATTCCCATAATTGTTATGGGGGTGGAGGTTAGGGGCAGCATAGTTCTTACTTATTAAGGGTATGCACCCCTCCTTAACACACGACTCCTGATTGGCTCCTATGACACTGCAATCCCCTAGTTTTGCTTCCACTCACTGGACAATCCTACCCAGCTCCTACTGGTTCTTCCTCTTTTAGTCTTCTCACTGCTACAGTGTCCCAAGCCACAATCTTGGCCCTTCCTGTTTCTCCATCTACATTCAGTTCATCTTCCATGAGCTCATTCAATTCTATATCTTTAAACCAACCTAGATAGTATNGGATGATCAACTCCATCTCACTCAGTATGGGCAGTATCAAAATCTTTAAGAGTTCAGATGATTTCCAGGAGTATTATTTTATACTCAGTAGTGAAGTGGACCACTGTACCAAGTGTTAGTTTCTTTCACATCAAAATGTGATTAGTAATACTACCGATTCCCACCATAATAAATGTCAAATCTATGTAATCATTTCAAATATTTGCCATTGCCTCTCCAGGAGAGCAGACTGTGATCAAATCACAAAGGCTACAAAGTTACTTCCACCTGGAATGAATAGCCTATCAGATAAGTAAAACACTGTAGACCCTTGACCCCAGACACTGTGTGCCTCTTCCCAACTAAATTATCCCAATTCTCCCCAAGAAATAACCAACATTCTGAATTTAAGTGGATCATTTAGTGGCTTAATTATATTTTTTACTCCTTTATTTTCTAAATAAGTAGCACTTCTCTGTGAAAACTCTTTAAAAGACAAATTTTCTAGAGAGAAATATGAAATATAATGTATTGACTGTTTTATGAAATCATACGTTATTATAAAATTCACTGTATTATGTAAAAGAAAATTTTAAAGCTAGAAAAGAACTAGGATTACCTTGACAAAGAAGGTACAGTACAAATTTATTATTTTAATATTTAATGTTAAAAACAAAACTGTTCAGAAACTGTTAGTACCTGCCTTTGGGGATACCACTTTAGAATTCACAACTTTACTAAAACAGAGATAATTGAATTGAGACTTGCAGCAGATATCATCAAATGTGCTATTCTGCCCAAAGTTCTGATAAAGTTTAAATCTTGACCTCTGCTGATGAAAGTTAGTTACTTTGGACAAGCTAATTTAATGATAAGTGCATATAAATCCAGAAAATACTCTTCAATTGGCCACTTAAGAAAAAAATATTGCAGAATAATTATTGCCTATACAAAATATAACGGTTTAATTAAAATACTCTTGGCTTTGGAAATTGCTAATACTCCTTAAGCAAATCCATAGGGTGCTTTTTAAAATGAAATGATAATGGTGTATCCCATTTTCTTCGGTTGTTAGCCTATGAATACCAGTCATAAAAATGTTTCTATAGAGTCTACACAATTTATATCTATATGCCAAGTAACAATACTAATTGGACTTTTATCAAAATTCATTTATTTCCCCTAATGATAGTAACAGTAATTATACTGGGGAAAAACAAGGTGAAGATGCCCTCTGGATAGACTAAATAAAATCCAGATACAGAGACTCATCCTTGAACTAACTGAAATTTAAGAACTAAGAATGCTTTTTTTCTAGCCAGGAATATGCAGAGCCATCACGTAGGAAAATAGAAAAGGAAAAAGAAAAAAAAAACACACACATAAAAAGTGTTTGTTCTTTTTGTATTTGACAGTGTAATGACACAAAGGATATGCTAATTAGTTGTCCTATATTTCTTCTTATGTATTGCAATACACACAACTATACAACTTCCTCAAATGAATTCTTCAATAACGCTGTTAAATTGCTTACCCTACTATACTTTTACCAAGAGTTCTGTGAAATATAGGTCAGAGGTGGTATAAAAGAAGAGTGCTACAATGTAATGTGAAGTAGTAATTCTTTTTTGTTTTTTGGTTCAAACACAATTTTAAATTCGAAGGGAGAGAGAATGATATTGAACTACCAGTTTCAGGTAATTGATTACAAATTTGAAAGCTTAAAAAAAAAACATATCTATGGTTAAAACTGAAATGTTTTCTTTTTCCTTTCTGATTGGTTTCAGCCAATCAGAAAATCAGTCAATCATTTTGGACATCTTGATGTAAATTACCTCTAAGGGGCTTAAGATAACAAAAGAGCAAAATCTCTAAAAAAGGAGCAAAGTAGGAAGTCAGATGTTTGAAAGAAGCACAGAAGAAAGGGCTTTTGAGTAATGGCAGGAGCATTTGGCAGGTAATAAACCACATGGAAGATCGTATCTCTGCTAAATCTTCTAGCCCGTCATTTGTTCGGGAAGAGGTCTGCACAGTGAATGGAAGTCAGGATTCCCATAATTGTTATGGGGGTGGAGGTTAGGGGCAGCATAGTTCTTACTTATTAAGGGTATGCACCCCTCCTTAACACACGACTCCTGATTGGCTCCTATGACACTGCAATCCCCTAGTTTTGCTTCCACTCACTGGACAATCCTACCCAGCTCCTACTGGTTCTTCCTCTTTTAGTCTTCTCACTGCTACAGTGTCCCAAGCCACAATCTTGGCCCTTCCTGTTTCTCCATCTACATTCAGTTCATCTTCCATGAGCTCATTCAATTCTATATCTTTAAACCAACCTAGATAGTATATTCAAAAGCAGAGACATTACTTTGCTGACTAAGGTCTGTCTAGTCAAGCCTATGGTTTTTCCAGTGGTCATGTATGGATGTGAGAGTTGGACTGTGAAGAAGGCTGAGTGTCGAAGAATTGATTCTTTTGAACTGTGGTGTTGGAGAAGACTCCTGAGGGTCCCTTGGACTTCAAGGAGATCCAACCAGTCCATTCTGAAGGAGATCAGCCCTGGGATTTCTTTGGAAGGAATGATGCTGAAGCTGAAGCTCCAGTACTTTGGCCACCTCATGCAAAGAGTTGACTCATTGGAAAAGACTCTGATGCTGGGAGGGACTGGGGGCAGGAGGAGAAGGGGATGACAGAGGATGAGATGGCTGTATGGCATCACCGACTCAATGGATGTGAGTTTGAGAGAACTCCGGGAGTTGGTGATGGACAGGGAGGCCTTGCATGCTACAGTTCCTGGGGTCGCAAGGAGTCGGACACGACTGAGCGACTGAACTGAACTGAAACAGTGTGTGTGTGTGTGTGTGTGTGTGTGTGTGTGTGTATGCGTATACAGCTTCCCAGTTGCTTCAGTGAAAAAGAATCTGCCTGCAAATACAGGAGCTACAGGAGACTCAGTTTTGATCCCTAAGTTGGGGAGATCCACTGGAGGAGGAAATGGCAACCCCGCTCCAGTATTCTTTTCTAGAAAATCCCATGGACAGAGGATTCTGATGGGCTACAGTCCATGGGGGTCACAAAGAGTAGGGCTTGACTTAGTGACTAAAAACAATATATATATTTATAAAACTCTCAATTTGTCTTTTTTTGCCTCTCAACGCTCTCATCTCATATATCCACCAATTTTCCTACTTCTGTTGCATCTACTTTGATTCAAAGTATATCATTGTGCTTGTGAGTATGTAGTCGTTTTCTAACAGGTATCATTGCTTTGACTCTTATAAGCTACCCTCATGGATCCACTCTTCAAACTCAGTCTGAAAAAACAGAGTGCTTTTTCCAAATACATAAATCAGATGATGTCCCTTCCCCATTCAAAACTCTGCAGTGACCCCCACATTCACTGAATAGAAGCTAAGTTCCTCATCATGGCTTATGTGATCTGAGCCACCTTACCTTTCTGATCATAGCTCTAAATTCATCTCCTCTCTCCTTCCATTACAGCACATCAGACTCTGAATAGTTCTAGGAATATTCTAGACAAGCTTCTGCCTTCAGGCATCTTTATCCTCAGCCTGGAAATTCCTTCTGTCAGATATCTTTATGAATTTAGGCTAAAATCTTTCATCTCCTTCAGGTTTTCCCCACAGTTAGTCTTCTCAACAACAAAATTTACTTTTATCCCTTGTTCAACATTACAACCACCCCATCAACTCATTTTTACTGATCTCTGATTATGTTTTATCTTTTCCATGGCACTTCACATCTCCTTATACACAACAGTTACCCCCTAATGATATTTATGATTTAACATCTGCTACTCACCACTAGAATAAAAAACAAGTATCCTTTTTTGGTGATGTCCTCGGATTAGGCCTGCCAATACAGGGGACATAAGAGACACAAGTTCAATCCCTGGGTTGAGAAGATCCCCTGGAGGAGAGCATGGAAATTGACTCAAGTATTCTTGCCTGGAAAATCCCATGGACAGTGGAGCCTGGCAGGCTACAGTCCATGAGTGTCAAAGAGTTGGACATGACTAGGCAACTGAGCACAGTAGCAGTAATATTTACCCGTGGTAGTGATGCATAATATAATGACATCTAAAACTATAGCTCCTGAATGGGTCTCTACACAGAATTCCAGATTCACATACTCAGTCAGTCAGTTCAGTCACTCAGTTGGATTTGACTCTTTGCGACCCCATGAACTGCAGCACACCAGGCCTCCCCGTCCATCATCAACTCCTGGAGTTCACCCAAACTCGTGTCCAGCGAGTCAGCGATGCCACCCAGCCATCTCATCCTTGGTCGCCCCCTTCTCCTCCTGCCCCCAATCCCTCCCAGCATCAGAGTCTTTTCCAGTGAGTCAACTCTTCTCATGAGGTGGCCAAAGTACTAGAGTTTCAGCTTTAGCATCATTCCTTCCAAAGAAATCCCAGCGCTGATCTCCTTCAGAACGGACTGGTTGGATTTCCTTGCAGTCCAAGGGACTCTCAAGAGTCTTCTCCAATACCACAGTTCAAAGCATCAATTCTTTAGCGCTCAGCCTTCTTCACAGTCCAACTCTCACATCCATACATGACCACTGGAAAAACCATAGCCTTGACTAGACGGACCTTAGTCGGCAAAGTAATGTCTCTGCTTTTCAATATGCTATCTAGGTTGATCATAACTTTTCTTCCAAGGAGTAAGCATCTTTTAATTTCATGGCTGCAGTCACCATCTGCAGTAATTTTGGAGCTCCCCAAAATAAAGTCTGACACTGTTTCCACTGTTTTGCCAACTATTTCCCATGGAGTGATGGGACCAGATGCCATGATCTTCGTTTTCTGAATGTTGAGCTTTAAGCCAACTTTTTCACTTTCCTCTTTCACTTTCATCAAGAGGCTTTTTAGTTCCTCTTCACTTTNTGTTTCTCCATCTACATTCAGTTCATCTTCCATGAGCTCATTCAATTCTATATCTTTAAACCAACCTAGATAGTATATTCAAAAGCAGAGACATTACTTTGCTGACTAAGGTCTGTCTAGTCAAGCCTATGGTTTTTCCAGTGGTCATGTATGGATGTGAGAGTTGGACTGTGAAGAAGGCTGAGTGTCGAAGAATTGATTCTTTTGAACTGTGGTGTTGGAGAAGACTCCTGAGGGTCCCTTGGACTTCAAGGAGATCCAACCAGTCCATTCTGAAGGAGATCAGCCCTGGGATTTCTTTGGAAGGAATGATGCTGAAGCTGAAGCTCCAGTACTTTGGCCACCTCATGCAAAGAGTTGACTCATTGGAAAAGACTCTGATGCTGGGAGGGACTGGGGGCAGGAGGAGAAGGGGATGACAGAGGATGAGATGGCTGTATGGCATCACCGACTCAATGGATGTGAGTTTGAGAGAACTCCGGGAGTTGGTGATGGACAGGGAGGCCTTGCATGCTACAGTTCCTGGGGTCGCAAGGAGTCGGACACGACTGAGCGACTGAACTGAACTGAAACAGTGTGTGTGTGTGTGTGTGTGTGTGTGTGTGTGTATGCGTATACAGCTTCCCAGTTGCTTCAGTGAAAAAGAATCTGCCTGCAAATACAGGAGCTACAGGAGACTCAGTTTTGATCCCTAAGTTGGGGAGATCCACTGGAGGAGGAAATGGCAACCCCGCTCCAGTATTCTTTTCTAGAAAATCCCATGGACAGAGGATTCTGATGGGCTACAGTCCATGGGGGTCACAAAGAGTAGGGCTTGACTTAGTGACTAAAAACAATATATATATTTATAAAACTCTCAATTTGTCTTTTTTTGCCTCTCAACGCTCTCATCTCATATATCCACCAATTTTCCTACTTCTGTTGCATCTACTTTGATTCAAAGTATATCATTGTGCTTGTGAGTATGTAGTCGTTTTCTAACAGGTATCATTGCTTTGACTCTTATAAGCTACCCTCATGGATCCACTCTTCAAACTCAGTCTGAAAAAACAGAGTGCTTTTTCCAAATACATAAATCAGATGATGTCCCTTCCCCATTCAAAACTCTGCAGTGACCCCCACATTCACTGAATAGAAGCTAAGTTCCTCATCATGGCTTATGTGATCTGAGCCACCTTACCTTTCTGATCATAGCTCTAAATTCATCTCCTCTCTCCTTCCATTACAGCACATCAGACTCTGAATAGTTCTAGGAATATTCTAGACAAGCTTCTGCCTTCAGGCATCTTTATCCTCAGCCTGGAAATTCCTTCTGTCAGATATCTTTATGAATTTAGGCTAAAATCTTTCATCTCCTTCAGGTTTTCCCCACAGTTAGTCTTCTCAACAACAAAATTTACTTTTATCCCTTGTTCAACATTACAACCACCCCATCAACTCATTTTTACTGATCTCTGATTATGTTTTATCTTTTCCATGGCACTTCACATCTCCTTATACACAACAGTTACCCCCTAATGATATTTATGATTTAACATCTGCTACTCACCACTAGAATAAAAAACAAGTATCCTTTTTTGGTGATGTCCTCGGATTAGGCCTGCCAATACAGGGGACATAAGAGACACAAGTTCAATCCCTGGGTTGAGAAGATCCCCTGGAGGAGAGCATGGAAATTGACTCAAGTATTCTTGCCTGGAAAATCCCATGGACAGTGGAGCCTGGCAGGCTACAGTCCATGAGTGTCAAAGAGTTGGACATGACTAGGCAACTGAGCACAGTAGCAGTAATATTTACCCGTGGTAGTGATGCATAATATAATGACATCTAAAACTATAGCTCCTGAATGGGTCTCTACACAGAATTCCAGATTCACATACTCAGTCAGTCAGTTCAGTCACTCAGTTGGATTTGACTCTTTGCGACCCCATGAACTGCAGCACACCAGGCCTCCCCGTCCATCATCAACTCCTGGAGTTCACCCAAACTCGTGTCCAGCGAGTCAGCGATGCCACCCAGCCATCTCATCCTTGGTCGCCCCCTTCTCCTCCTGCCCCCAATCCCTCCCAGCATCAGAGTCTTTTCCAGTGAGTCAACTCTTCTCATGAGGTGGCCAAAGTACTAGAGTTTCAGCTTTAGCATCATTCCTTCCAAAGAAATCCCAGCGCTGATCTCCTTCAGAACGGACTGGTTGGATTTCCTTGCAGTCCAAGGGACTCTCAAGAGTCTTCTCCAATACCACAGTTCAAAGCATCAATTCTTTAGCGCTCAGCCTTCTTCACAGTCCAACTCTCACATCCATACATGACCACTGGAAAAACCATAGCCTTGACTAGACGGACCTTAGTCGGCAAAGTAATGTCTCTGCTTTTCAATATGCTATCTAGGTTGATCATAATTCACATACTCAGTGGCAATCAAAAGTGATTTCAATTGTCTTCATGAACTGTTGTGTTCAGTCAGTAAGTTGTGTCTGACTCTTTGTGACCTCATGGACTATAGCATGCCATGCTCCTCTATCTTTCACTATCTTCAGAGTTTGCTCTAGTTTATGTCTATTGAGTCAGTGATGGTACTTAATCATCTCATCCTCTGCTGCCTCCTTCTCTTGCCCTCAATCTTTCTCAGCATCAGAGACTTTTCTAGTGAGTCAGCTCTTCACATCAGGTGGCCAAAATATTGGAGCTTCAACGTCAGCAGCAGTTTTTCCAATGAATATTCAGGGTTGATTTCCCAGGATTGACTGATTTGATCTCCTTGCAGTCAAGGGTTTCTTAAGAGTTGTCTCCAGCACCACAATTTCAAAGCATCAATTTTGTGGTGCTCAGCATTCTTTATGGATCAGCTGTCACATCCATACATGACTACTAGAAAAACCATAGCTTTGACTATATGAATCTTTGTCTACAAAGTGATGTCTCTGCTTTTTAATATGCTCTCTGGGTTTGTCATGTGTGTGCATGCTAGGCTGTTTCAGTCGTGTCTGACTCTTCGTAATCCAATGGACTGTAGCCTGCCAGGTCCATGTCCATGGGATTCTCCAGGCAAGAAAACTGGAGTGGGTTACCATGCCCTCCTCCAGAGGACCTTTCTGACTCAGGGATGGAACCCACATCTCTTATGTCGTCTGCATTGCCAGATGAGTTCTTTACCACTAGCACCACCTGAGAGCTCTCTCTTTTTCAGTCTTGGTGAGAGACACTGTTAAAGAAAGGGACAAATAAATGTGAGAAGCACAACACACTACAAGTACTTCTTTTGAAGATTCATTTCTGCAAAGATCTGTTTTGTCCTGTGTTAATGAAATTCTATTAACCTTGTTTAATTAAACAACTTTGGAAACATTTGACTGTGGAAAGTTCATTCATAAAACATCTACTAGCATTCTCTATTTATGCTTATAAGGAGCACATTTATAGTTGAAATATTGGTACCCTTAACACGACTTTCTTATATTGAATTTATACTGTCTTGTATTATTACCTTGCTAACTGACAACCTTTTGATTCTGTCAGCATTGTTATCTATATAGAAGTGCTTAAGCCATCATGTTAATTTCTTTAGTGTACTTCTATAAAAATGAGTTTAAATCAAAAGATATTTATGAATAAAAATAAACATTGTTATAAACAAAAGTTAACATTGCAATTATTTAAAAAAACTTTTTCCAAATAAAACTGAGGCATTGAGGCAAATCATTAAGTATGTCCAAATGGATAATTCTTTTTAGGTTGAATTTGTTAAATTTGTTAATTCAAGTTAATGTAGTTTAGTCTGACTGAATATTAGAAAAAATAAAAATGTAACATTAACAAACCCAGGAGATATATAATTAAAAATATATTGAAAATCTGAGATTTAAAGAAAGGGATTTTTGTTTTAATGTTTCATGGAAGATGACAGCTTTTTACTCTATTTAAAGTAACAATGAAAGCCCCCATAATTTAGCCTCACTTTACATATTAGACCACAGCCCCTACCACTCCCCTTCTCTTACCTTGCTCCAATCACAGCAGGCTCCTTGTGGCCCCTTGCACAAGCTGGGCCTGCTCTCACCTTCTGGCCTTGGTATACACGTTGTGTCCTGTGGCCACAATGCTCTTTTTTCTCCAGTGTATCCACAGATCTCCCTCATCTACTCAGTCCCCACTCAGATGGCCCCTTCTCACTGTGGCCTTCTCAGGCTGCCATCTTAAAACAGCCCCTGCACTTTCATTCATCTGTTGCTATTTTTCAAACCACTCTCATAAAATCTCTCATATTATATATCTTAGCTGTTTTTGTTTCCTAACACTTTCCACTAAAATATTAGCAGCTGCTGCTAGCAAAGGGAAAATACTCTTTTCTATTTTGTACACTGCTTTATCTTTCTAGACTAGAACAGAACCTGGCATACAGAAGACGCTGAATACTTGGTGAATAAATGAATAAAATATTCAAGAAGAACATACATTTAAAAATATTATTCAGATGATTAACTTTTTCATGGTTTTAGCTGCTAACTCCACTTAGGAGGGGTTTTAGAGCATTTCCCCCATCTGTTCAACAGAGAAGTTGTCCTAGAACCTCTCTCTCTTGAGCAGTGCCACTGGGTGCCAATACCAGTCAGGAAGGCACGCTGAATCTCTTTCTTTCTGCTCTCCTGCTTTTAATCATGTGTGGGGAACTCAGTATAGCATTGTAAATATTTCCCGTACTGACCCTTTTCTGCTGCTGCTACCATCAGTGGTCATATTTTATTTAGAATTTTATAATAATTTATTTAATGTCTTCTGTATCCCATTCAATCTATTCCACTCTCATCCCTTTAACATGTGTAACAAATATATTAGACTTATATATCAAATCATGGCCATTCCTTTATTAAAATTCTTCCATGGTCTTTTATTGTCTATAAAAAGAAGGGGGAAAAAAAAAGAGGGGGAAAAAGTAAACCATTTTCATACCATGTGAAGTCATTCCTCTGTATTTCTGTTTGCTAGTCATAGTGATTTTTGTATGGTTTCCAGACCTTTTCCACTCTGTGTGTTTGCATATACTGTTCCCTCTGCTTAGAAGACCCTTTCCCTTCCATTTAGCCTCATGCTACTTCCTGACTCATACCCAGTAATTATTCTGTGACAACTGCTTAGAACTCACCAATGATGCACTTCTCCTCTTACATAACTTTGAGGCACTGTTTGTGCCATTGTAATTTCTGTTTTAAATTCCTCCATTAGGCTGAGAGGCTCTCAAAGACAAGGGACCTATTATACACTTGTTTTTAAATTAATTTTAATTTTATTATCTCTTTCAAAGGGAGAGAGCCATTTCCTAAGCAGGTTGACAAGAAGTCTAGGGGTCCCCAAGGAGAGAAGGGTCTGGAATTCTCAAGGAGGAAGAAAGGACAAACATTTTTTCCTTCTCTACATTCCTTAGGATTATATAACAATAATGTATTCTGCCTGAGGACAGTCTCTGGATTAAACCTTCTGGCTAATTCTGTAAATTATGGGAGTAGACCTGCTCTTTACAAGGATTATATAAGAATAATGTATACTGCCTGAGGACAGTCTCTGGATTAAACCTTCTGGCTAATTCTGTTATCTTAAAATGTAAATTATAAGAGTAGGTCTGGTGAGGTCTTTACAACCTCCAGACATTCTTTGGATTTATTGGAGAGTATATAAACTCATTGCTAACACTAACAAGCGGGTACTCTTTCTGCCCCCTTCTGATGCCTAGGTCAGAAGCTTTCTCTATCTCCTTTATACTTTAATAAAACTTTATTACACAGAAGTTCTGAGTGATCAAGCCTCATCTCTGGCCCTGGGTTGAATTCTTCTCCTCCGGGGGCCAAGAATCCTGGCATCGTGACTCAACAACAATCTTTCAAAAGTTTGGCTCATAATATGGTCATAAGAATTGAATATATGAAGAACATTTTAGTGCAAATGAGACTAAATTCACTCATGTCATATTTGTAAACCCTCTGTTTTATCTTTTAAATGCTATATAGACTTTAGTTCCTCTAGTGTGCCTTAGATAATATTCATATATCTATTGGAAGTCTTGTCTTCCCCAAAGCTAAACTTTTGAAAATAAAAAAAAAGCTTTGAAACACATTTTACAATTAAAAAAGAAAAACACCTCTCTTTTGTCCCCAAATCATAAAAAAGTACATGAGAAAGAGATTAATAGGTTAAATAATTGGTTCAGAATTATATAGCTTAATTTTCTTCATATACTTTAGTTCATTAACAATATAAAAATGTTTTTGGTATAAGCTTCATTTAGCTGCATTTGTATTTAAGGTTTTTACAAGCATGTGTCACGAGTTTTCCCCTCAAATACAGCTTCAGTTAGTCCCAGGGCCTGCGAGTCTGTCTTAATGCCGCAGCCCCAGTTTCAGGGAAAGGCAGTGCTTTGTGTTCTGTGCTCTGTCATGAGACCGCAGGGAACGAGAGTTGTACAAAGAAGATCAATTAAGAGACAGATGATTCCTCCTGATATTGTGGGAACATGGTCTCTACATGATTTTTAATTCTGTTTTTTAATCAGTCTTCAGAGAACATTTCATTTAGATTTATGCATTGTGGCAACCATGAAAATGTGCCACTCAGACCTCCTGGTGTGAAGAGTATAATGGACTGTTGGCCCCAGCTGCTGCCCCTCTGGATCCAGCATTGTATTTGTTGCCAAGCCCTGCTTCCCATGGCCTGCTCCCAAGCAGTGACTAGACATACTGCAGGAAAGCTGCTTCTCGAGCAAGATGTGGGGTTCCTCTAAAGCATGACTTTGGTTGAGGACTCTGTATGGGCTTGACCAAATCTTTCCTGAAACTATTCCGGAGTCTGTGACATTGGACTTTCCTTCCTTCCTTCTCTCATTTCACAGGCATCAGACCTGCACTATAGAATGGAGTCTCCCTCTGCTTTCTTTTGTTCAGTTCCTAACAAATATTTTGTACATTTAATATCCTGTTGGCAGTCATTTCTTAGCAGACCTGGACAATGCATATCTCGATTAGCTCTGACTCTTTTTACTGATACTAGAAGGCAGTTATGTAATAGCGGAGAAAAAATATGATAGGAGAATATCTGTAAAATACTTTGTCAGGATAATTCAATATTTTCAGAGTATTAAGTTATACATTCATCCACTTTTCTTGAATGACTACAATATGCAGGAAATCTTCAAGAGATTTGGAATCAAATTTTTTAAAAAATCCTGCACTTTATTGTCCTTTCCTTTCTGCTTTCATTTTATGTTATGATTCATCAATAATGAACTATCGATAATATCCCTTTGAACATGTTACTGTAACCTAAGCCCACACCTAAGTCCAAGTTGTTCTCCTGCTTGGACTACCTCTTTCTGCTCCTTGCTGCTCACCTAAATATGTTATCTTTTCCAGCCTTTGCCTACTTAACTAATACTTTCCTAAGCAGCCTCTAGTTCTCAGCTCAAATTCTATCAGCTCTGTGAAGCATTTGGCAATGCTTTAGAGTAATTCAAATGCTCCTAGGACTGCTAAGTATCTAGTTTTTAAAACAGCAGTTTGGGACTTCCCTGGTGGTCCCGTGGCAACAAATCTGCCTATGAATCCAGGGGACACATGTTCAAGCCCTGGTCCAGGAAGATTTCACATGCCATGGGGAAACTAAGCCAATGTGCCATAACCTCTGAGCCCACCAACACAGTTCCTGAAGACCACACACTCTAGAGCCTGGGTTACAGAAAGCAAGAAGCCACTGCAGTGAGAAGCCTGCACTGAGTAGCCCCTACTCACCATAACTAGAGAAAGCCCACACACAGCAGGGGAAAAAATAAAGCACCAGCACAGCCAAAAATAAATTAAAAAATTTAAAATATACAGAAGCATTTTAGTAAAAAATAACTAAAAGCTGGAGAAAACATGTAGGAATATGGTCTTTGCCACTGAGATGTCATATCATGCCTCTTATTTTTTGTTGTTCAATGATTCTTGATAAAAGTTAAACACATATTTGAATCTGCACTGTGTCTCTCTTCTACACTCCCAATGCAGCTTGTGTCTACCACCAACATAAACATTTTCTGAGCGGAGTGTGGGGTTTGAGTGCTGTGAGAATCTAAGTTCTCTGATTACTGAAATTGATGTCTTTCATTTCTGAATCCCTGATGTCTAAACTGCCACTAAGTAAATATCTGTTTAATAAATGAAGAAGGTCCAAGTTCATGGGGGAGATACACACATGCAGATAGTTATCATTCATTTAGACAAACTCTTTCAGGGAATATAAATTACTTGTGCAAATAAAGGTACAATATGTCAGAAAAGACATCTCAGGGTCTTGGAAACAGAGTATCTCTACCAGAGATCAGTGGAGTTCAATGTAAGTGTGTTTTTCTCCCCCAGCATCTCATTACTTTAATTATCTTTGATTTATTTTAATAGTCTTTGATTTATTTCAATATAACACTATAATGAATTGGGTGAATTAAATTAGGAGTATTTGTGACAAGAAAGGGCATTTTTGTTGAAAATGTGTACATTCATTTTCTAATCATGTTGGGAGAGGGTTCTATAACTTTTGCTTTGCAAATGGAAAAGGTATCCTACACTAATATGACTATCTGCTTATATTTTGGGTTGGAACTCACAAAATTTAGATTAAGTTTTATAACTAAAAAATTTCTTAAGCCAAAAACCAATCCTTCCCATAAAATGTAAACTGTGAAGGATTCAAAATATATTTATTATATCTATGATGTGCTGCTTTTCCGTTTCAGGGTATATTTTATAAAATCTCTACAAAGAAGTGAAACATCAGTATTATAATTTTAGAATAGCAGACTTTTACTTTGGAATAGTTTTTATTTATTTGATATCAGCTTATTTGCTAGTCATGAAAACTAAATATAATTATTTTATATATTATATATATCTATGAGAAGCCTGAGTTATATATAAATACTGTTAAATATAAAACTAGTAAAAATCTCTTACTGTGTCTGTAGCATAGTCATTTTTATAATAATAAACTTTTACTGGAAAGAACTGATGAATCACTAAAGTAATAGTTTCTTAGCCTATGCTAAAAAAAGAATGGCTGCTTATTACTGTAGCATGTGTTGGGTGAAATTACACATCTGGAGAAGCCCCTAAATACCAAGAAAAGCTGCAGCATGTGTCGTTCTCTGTATACTCAGTCCTTACTTTGTCCTTTAAAATAAAACAACGGTGATGATCTGGAAGCTACATCTAGGAAAGACCCTTAGGGTTAAAATGGAAGGTGTGAGCACCAAAGTGGCTGCTGGGTGGCTGTGTCTGAGGCTTCTGGAAAAGTGCAGTCAGAACTTTCCCATCCACTGCTCTGGGACACCAATTCAGATCCCAGCTGACATGCCTAATGGTATTTAGGCCTGTGACAAATCTGATTTATTTGGATGTTCTTCTTCAGCTTCCATAAAGGAACCGCTGATGTGGTGACATATTAGTCATCCCGCCTCTAGAGCAGTTTCTCCTGCTGGTAGCAGAACCCCTGTTCAGCAGGGCTATAAATTTCTTTCAGAACCAATGTCATGTTTCTGTTCTGTGTGAAGACTCTCTTAAGTCCTCTGTCAAGCAAATCCCCAGACATCCATTTTCTCAAAGTCGAGATGTCTGGCTAGACAACAATTTAGTTAATTAAAGAGAACCGCTTCACCAAACGCTGATGGAGTGAGAGAGGAGGGGCTTGGGCTGTGTGAGGAAACAGTGGGGCTTGCAATTTTATAATTTAAGTAAAATTAGAACTGAAATGTATCATTAAGTATTATTGCCCCTAATAACACCTAAAGCAGTGTTCTCTTCTTTTCTCCCTCAAAACCTAATTATTGTGCAACCAAAACTGCCTTCTCTGAAGTAACATTTCTTAAGAATCAATTTTATTTGTGGAGGTGCCTTCTTTCATGATCACAGTCCATAAATCCCTTTCAGACCACCTGGAGATAAACAGTTAATCACTAGAATCTTTCTCTCTCTCTTTTTTTTTTCCCCTGAGTCTCATCATTCTTTTTCCTCCTACCTTCAGCTGAACTGGAACTCCCATCACATTTCACTGTGCATGTGGTCACAGCTCAGTAAATATCTGTCCCTTGCCTTTTTATCTCACCCTTCTAGGCTAATGCAAATTTTATTCTAAATGTTTATTCTCATTTGGCAGTATTTTAGACTAAAATATTAAAGGAAAACAGTGTTAACACCAAAATAAACACTTTGCTTGTTCTTTTCAACTGGTAGACTCTGATACAGCTAATTATGGTCATTGTTAAGCAACATGCTATAGAATATGTGTGATGTTTGCTGTGATTTATGTTTGAAACCTGCTGTGATTTCCCTTTTCCATATCTTCAATTGCTGTTTATTTTTAACTGTGTTTTTACATGGACATATATTTAAAATTGAGCAAGTTATCTTGTGAAAAGTTTACATTATTCCCTTCTTAGGCATGTTGTAACAATCATGCTTTATTTATGTTGACAAATATCCATTAGGTATAAACATTCAAGAAAATTATGTTCTGCCACCTTTCATATTTAATTGAACCACAGAAGTTTTCTTTTGGCTAATAACCATATTATTTAATTAATATTATTAGATAAAGCTATGTTAAAATATCTTAGTTCCATAACTTTAAAAGAAAAAAATGGTATTATTCTGTTTTAGGGTATTTCATCCTAACATCAGTAATTTGTTTCTTATGCATGAATAAGCTAGCAAAGCACATATTAGAGAACTTGACATATAATAAATAGTAAAAATATTATATTATTAAAAAGCATTTTATAATGTAGATCCGTCTTGTCTTTATTAGCAATTGTCAATACCTGTTATTCTAATTAACAGTGCACATCTTCCAGTCCTACATATGTATAACCATAACCTACCCAAACAGGAATGGATAGATTTCTCTTTGATAGCGTGCTATATAGTACATTTTGGTTGGTTGAGCTGCTCTGATTCAGGGTTAAAAATTATAATTATACATTTAGTAAAGCTGATAACTATACTTCCTCTTAATCTATTTTATACCTTACTAAAAAAGAAGCATAAGCTGAAATCAAGATTGCTGGGAGAAATATCAATAACCTCAGATATGCAGATGACACCACCCTTATGGCAGAAAGTGAAGAGGAACTAAAAGCCTCTTGATGAAAGTGAAAGTGAAGAGTGAAAAATTTGGCTTAAAGCTCAACATTCAGAAAATGAAGATCATGACATCCGGTCCCATCACTTCATGGGAAATAGATGGGGAGACAATGGAAACAGTGACAGACTTTATTTTGTGGGGCTCCAAAATCACTGCAGATGGTGATTGCAGCCATGAAATTAAAAGACGCTTACTCCTTGGCAGAAAAGTTATGACCAACCTACATAGCATATTGAAAAGCAGAGATATTATTTTGTCAACAAAGGTTCATCGTTTCAAGGCTGTGGTTTTTCCAGTAGTCAAGTATGGATGTGACAGTTGGACTGTGAAGAAAGCTGAGAACCGGAGAATTGATGCTTCTGAACTGTGGTGTTGGAGAAGACTTTTAAGAGTCCTTTGGACTGCAAGGAGATCCAATCAGTCCATCCTGGGGTAGATCAGTTCTGATGTTCATTGAAAGGACTGATGCTAAAGCTGAAACTCGAATACTTTGGCCACCTCATGCAAAGAGTTGACTCATTGGAAAAGACTCTGATGCTGGGAGGGATTGGGGGCAGGAGGAGAAGGGGATGACAGAGGATGAGATGGCTGGATGGCATCACTGACTCGATGGATGTGAGTCTGAGTGAACTCCGGGAATTGGTGATGGACAGGGAGGCCTGGCGTGCTGCAGTNGGAGGAGAAGGGGATGACAGAGGATGAGATGGCTGGATGGCATCACTGACTCGATGGATGTGAGTCTGAGTGAACTCCGGGAATTGGTGATGGACAGGGAGGCCTGGCGTGCTGCAGTTCATGGGGTCGCAAAGAGTTGGACACGACTAAGTGACTGAACTGAACTGAACTGAATTTATGTTACAAACTTTATGATAAAAACAAAAGGGGAAAATTGACAAACCATTAGCCAGACTCATCAAGAAACAAAGAGAAAAAAATCAAATCAACAAAATTAGAAATGAATGGAGAGATCACGACAGACAACACAGAAATACAAAGAATCATAAGAGACTACTATCAGCAATTATATGCCAACAANCAGGATACAGGATGCTTGGGGCTGGTGTACAGGATGATCCGGGGAGATGGTGTGGGGAGGGAGGTGGGAGGGGGCTTCGGCATGGGGAGATTGTGTACACCTGTGGCTGATTCATGTCAATGTATGGCAAAACCAATACAGTACTGTAAAATAGAATAAAGTATTAAATAAATTTAAAACAAAAACAAACAAAACCAAAAGGGGTTATTTGAAAATGACCAAATCCGTGATGTGATATGAATAATGTACAGTTTAAAACTCCGTGCAAGAGAATTTCTTTGTTTTAAGATTTATTTATTTATTTATTTATTTTTGGCTGTGTTGGGTCTTCATTGCTATGTGGGCTCTTCTCTAGTTGTGGCGAGTGTGCCACTCTGTATTTGTAGTGTGGGGGCCTCTCACTGAGGCTGCTTTTCTTATTGTGGGGCACGTGCTCTCGGCGTGCAGCTTCTGCAATTGCAGGCTTCAGGGCTTGGGCTCAGTTGTTGTGCCACACAGGTTTAGTTACTCTGTGGCATCTTCTTGGACTGGAGAATAAATATGTGCCCCTTGCATTGCAAGAAGATTTTTAACCCTGGACCACCAGAGAATCCCAAGGATTCCTGCTGCTGAGCAGTTTTACCAAGGTTTGGTATTGTCCTAAGTCTTCTTCATTGAGAGTTGATTCCTTACTGTCTGAGCCACTAGTGAAGCCATTATATATACACACATATATGCATATATGCATATGTACATACATATATATATATGCTATATTTATATAAACATTCTAATAGGTATGTAGTGGTATCTCATTGTGGCTTTAGTGTGCATTTTCTAATAACTCATAATGTTGAGTGTCATTTTATATGCTTGCTTGTCATTCTTATAGCTTCTTTTAATGATATCTGATGTTGATTTTGTTATTTAAAAAATTTTTTTTGTTGTTGACAAATAATTGCTTTACAGAATTTTGTTGTTTTCTGTCAAACTTCAACATGAATCAGCCATAAGTATACATATCTTCCCTCCCTTTTGAATCTCCCATTTCCCTCTCTAATTTGATACAGAGCCCCTGTTTGAGTTTCCTGAGCCATACAGCAAATTCCCCTTGGTTATCTACTTTACATATGGTAATGTAGGCTTCTGTGTTACTCTTTCCATACATCTCACCTTCTTCTCCCCTCTCCCCATGTCCATAAGTGTATTCTCTATGTCTGTTTCTCCATTGCTGCCCTGTAAATAAATTCTTCAGTACCATTTTTCTAGATTCTTTATATAAGTGTTAGAATATGATACTTATCTTTCTCTTTCTAACTTACATCACTTTGTATAATAGGGTCTATGCTCATCCACCTCATTAGAACTGACTCAAGAGATTTTATGCTTGTTTTTAAACTGCATTGACGGTTTTCTTATTGTGTATCTTCAAGTATTCTTTATGTATTCTGAACATGTGATTTGCAATTTTTTCTCTCTGTCGGCTGTAGTTTCATTCTCTTAAGAGTTTCATTTCTATGGCAAAATATTTAAATTTGACAGTCCAATTTATTATATTTTTATTTTATTTTTGATGTATGTAAAAATTCATCACCAAACCTAAAGTCATATAGATTTTCTCCAGTACTTTATTTTAGATGTTTTACATTCTCCTGTATTTACATTTATGTTGATCCATTTTGAGTGAAATTTGTATGAGCTGTGAGGTGTGAGTCTGCTTATTTTATATTATGTTTTGATATGGATGTCCCTCTTGATGAAAGTGAAAGAAGAGAGTGAAAAATTTGGCTTAAAGCTCAACATTCAGGAAACTAAGATCATGGCATCTGGTCCTATCACTTCACAGCAAATAGATGGGGAAACAGTGGAAACAGTGGCTGACTTTATTTTTCTGGGCTCCAAAATCACTGCAGATGGTGACTGCAAGCATAAAATTAAAAGATGCTTACTCCTTGGAAAGAAAGTTATGACCAAATTAGACAGCATATTGAAAAGCAGAGACATTACTTTGTCAACAAAGGTCCGTCTAGTCAAGGCTATGGTTTCTCCAGTCATGTATGGATGTGAGAGTGGGACTATAAAGAAAGTTGAGTGCCAGAGCTTCCCCTGTGGCTCAGCTGGTAAAGAATGTCCCTGAAATGTGGGAGACCTAGGTTCAATCCCTGGGTTGGAAATATCCCCTGGAGAAGGAAAAAAAATAGAAATACACAGAAAAGATAAGAAAAGAACAAGATCATAAAGAAAGCTGAGCACCGAAGAATAGATGCTTTTGAACTGTAGTGTTGAAGAAAACTCTTGAGAGTCCCATGGACTGCAAGGAGATCCAACTAGTCCACCCTAAAGAAGATCAGGGCTGGGTGTTCACTGGAAGGACTGATGTGGAAGCTGAAACTCCAATACTTTGGCCACCTGATGTGAAGAGCTGACTCATTGGAAAAGACACTGATGCTGGGAAAGTTTGAGAGCAGGCAGAGAAGGGGACGACAGAGGATGAGATGGTTGGATGGCATCACCGACTCAATGGACATGGGTTTGGGTGGACTCCGAGAGTTGGTAATGGACAGGGAGGCCTGGCATGCTGCAGTTCACGGTATCACAAAGAGTCGGACATGACTGAGCAACTGAACTGAATTGAACTGATGGATGTCCAATGTCCCAAGCACTGGCTTAAAAGGCTATGTTTTGTTCACTGAGTTAATTTTGAAACTTTGACAAAAAATAAATCAATTATAACTGCAGGAATCAATTTCTGGATTCTATCATGTTATTTTGAATGATCTGTCTATCCCATAATAAGTCTTGAAGTCATGTAAAGAGCGTTTTTAAACTTTTTCATCTGTTTTGGCTGTTTTTACTTTGATGACCCATATACATTTTAGATTAAAAATGTCTATGTCTACAAAATGCTTGCTTGGATTCTGAATGAGACTGCATTGAATTTACACATCAAATCAGGAGAAAACTGTTATTTTAACAATATCATGGCTTCCAATTCAAGAATGTTATATATCTTTCTGTTATTTAGATTTGTTATTTGATTTCTTTTATCAGTGTTTCATACTTTTAAGCCTGCCTATCACATTCTTTGCTAATGCAAATGACAAGTGGTACAGAAATTTGGAAAAGAGTTTGGTGGTTTCTTATAAAGTTAAACATGCATCTATCATAAAAATCCAGTGATTTTGTTCCTATTTATTCAATAAATTAAAAAGCATGTTCATATAAAAATCTGTATGGGAATGTTTAAAAATCTTTGTTTTTAATTGCCAAAATCTGGAAGTGACCAAGAGGTTTGCAACCTACGAGTGGATAAACACAATGTACATTCATACAATGGAATGCTGCTACTGCTGCTGCTAAATCACTTCAGTTGTATCCGACTCTGTGCGACCTATAGACGGCAGCCCACCAGGCTCCCGCATCCCTGGGATTCTCCAGGCAAGAACACTGGAGTGGGTTGCCATTTCCTTCTCCAGTGCATGAAAGTGAAAAGTCAAAATGAAGTCGCTCAGTCGTGTCTGACTCTTCGCGACCCCATGGACTGCAGCCTACCAGGCTCCTCTGTCCATGGGATTTTCCAGGCAAGAGTACTGGAGTGGGGTGCCATTGCCTTCTCTATACAATGGAATACTACTTAGTAATAAAAGGAATAAAGAAGTAGTTAACATATCAGGAAAGAGAATAGCTAAGTGAATGATGTGCTTGCTGTGCTCAGTCCTTCAATGGTGTTTGACTCTTTGCAACCCCATGGACTGCAGCCTGCCAGGCTCCTCTAACCATGGAATTTTCCAGGCATGAATATTGGAGCAGGTTGCAATGGCAACCACTTAAGGGAAGTGAATGATACTAGATCTCAGTGACTACATATTGAATGCAGTTCCATTTATTTTATACTCGGAAAAGATATAACTATAGAGATGGAAAACAGTTCATTAGTTGTCAAGAGTTGACTACATATAGTCAGCACAAATAAATTTCTAGGATGATGGAACTGTGTTGTTCCTCTCATAGATTACAGTTTTGTGACAAAGGGACTTGCATAACTCAAAGCTATAAACTGTGCCGTGCAAGGCCACTCAACAGATGGGTCAGAATGAAGAGTTCTGTCAGAATAGAGTCCACTGGAGGAGGAAATGGCAACCCACTCCAGAATTCGTGCCAGTAGAACCCCATGAGCAGTATGAAAAGGCAAAAAGATATCACAATGGAAGATGACCCCCGGGTCAGAAGGTGTCCAGTATGCATATGCCCCATATGTCCAATATGGGAAGAGTGGAGGGTCCAGAAAGAGTGAAGAGGCTAACCAAAGCAGAAATGACACTCAGCTGTGGGCTGTATCTGGTGGTAAAAGTGAAGTCCAATGTTGTAAAGAACAATATTGCACAGAAACCTGGAGTGTTAGCTCCATGAGTCAAGGTTAATTGTATGTGGTCAAGCAGCAGATGCAAGAGTGAACATCAACGTCTGAGCAATCAGTGAAATAAAATGGATGGGAATGAGTGAATTTCATTCAGATGATTGATTATGTTCAGTAGATATAATGATTTAACTCCAGACTAAGGACATTATTAACTAAGGATAAGAATCAGTTCAGTTCAGTCACTCAGTCGTGTCTGACTCTTTGCGACCCCATGAATTGCAGCACGCCAGGCTTCCTTGTCCATCACCAACTCCCGGAGCTCACTCAGACTCACGTCCATCGAGTCAGTGATGCCATCCAGCCGTCTCATCCTCGGTCATCCCCTTCTCCTCCTGCCCCCAATCCCTCCCAGCGTCAGAGTCTTTTCCAATGAGTCAACTCTTCCCATGAGGTGGCCAAAGTACTGAANACAATGGAATACTACTTAGTAATAAAAGGAATAAAGAAGTAGTTAACATATCAGGAAAGAGAATAGCTAAGTGAATGATGTGCTTGCTGTGCTCAGTCCTTCAATGGTGTTTGACTCTTTGCAACCCCATGGACTGCAGCCTGCCAGGCTCCTCTAACCATGGAATTTTCCAGGCATGAATATTGGAGCAGGTTGCAATGGCAACCACTTAAGGGAAGTGAATGATACTAGATCTCAGTGACTACATATTGAATGCAGTTCCATTTATTTTATACTCGGAAAAGATATAACTATAGAGATGGAAAACAGTTCATTAGTTGTCAAGAGTTGACTACATATAGTCAGCACAAATAAATTTCTAGGATGATGGAACTGTGTTGTTCCTCTCATAGATTACAGTTTTGTGACAAAGGGACTTGCATAACTCAAAGCTATAAACTGTGCCGTGCAAGGCCACTCAACAGATGGGTCAGAATGAAGAGTTCTGTCAGAATAGAGTCCACTGGAGGAGGAAATGGCAACCCACTCCAGAATTCGTGCCAGTAGAACCCCATGAGCAGTATGAAAAGGCAAAAAGATATCACACTGGAAGATGACCCCCGGGTCAGAAGGTGTCCAGTATGCATATGCCCCATATGTCCAATATGGGAAGAGTGGAGGGTCCAGAAAGAGTGAAGAGGCTAACCAAAGCAGAAATGACACTCAGCTGTGGGCTGTATCTGGTGGTAAAAGTGAAGTCCAATGTTGTAAAGAACAATATTGCACAGAAACCTGGAGTGTTAGCTCCATGAGTCAAGGTTAATTGTATGTGGTCAAGCAGCAGATGCAAGAGTGAACATCAACGTCTGAGCAATCAGTGAAATAAAATGGATGGGAATGAGTGAATTTCATTCAGATGATTGATTATGTTCAGTAGATATAATGATTTAACTCCAGACTAAGGACATTATTAACTAAGGATAAGAATCAGTTCAGTTCAGTCACTCAGTCGTGTCCGACTCTTTGCGACCCCATGAATTGCAGCACGCCAGGCTTCCTTGTCCATCACCAACTCCCGGAGCTCACTCAGACTCACGTCCATCGAGTCAGTGATGCCATCCAGCCGTCTCATCCTCGGTCATCCCCTTCTCCTCCTGCCCCCAATCCCTCCCAGCGTCAGAGTCTTTTCCAATGAGTCAACTCTTCCCATGAGGTGGCCAAAGTACTGAAATTTCAGCTTCAGCATCATTCCTTCCAAAGAAATCCCAGGATTGATCTCCTTCAGAATGGACTGGTTGGATCTCCTTGCAGTCCAAGGGACTCTCAAGAGTCTTCTCCAACACCACAGTTCAAAAGCATCAATTCTTCGGCGCTCAGCCTTCTTCACAGTCCAACTCTCACATCCATACATGACCACAGGAAAAACCATAGCCTTGACTAGACGGACCTTATCGGCAAAGTAATGTCTCTGCTTTTGAATATATTATCTAGGTTGGTCATAACTTTCCTTCCAAGGAGTAAGCATCTTTTAATTTCATGGCTGCAGTCACCACCTGCAGTGATTTTGGAGCCCCAGAAAATAAAATCTGACACTGTTTCCCCATCTATTTCCCATGAAGCGATGGAACCGGATGCCATGATCTTTGTTCCTGAATGTTGAGCTTTAAACCAACTTTTTCGCTTTCCTCTTTCACTTTCATCAAGAGGCTTTTTAGTTCCTCTTCATTTTCTGCCACAAGGGGGGTGTCATCTGCATATCTGAGGTTATTGATCTTTCTCCTGGCAATCTTGATTCCAGCTTGTGTTTCTTCCAGTCCAGCGTAGGGTTTCTCATGATGTACTCTACATACAAGTTAAATAAACCGGGTGACAATATACAGCCTTGACATACTCCTTTTCCTATTTGGAACCAGTCTGTTGTTCCATGTTCAGTTCTAAATGTTGCTTCCTGACCTGTATACAGATTTCTTGAGAGGCAGGTCAGGTGGTCTGGTATTCCCATCTCTCAGAATTTTCCACAGCTTATTGTGATCCACACAGTCAAAGATTTGGCATAGTCAGTAAAGCAGAAATAAAAGATTTTCTGGAACTCTCTTGCTTTTTCCATGATCCAGCAGATGTTGGCAATTTGATCTCTGTTTCCTCTGCCTTTTCTAAAACCAGCTTGAACATCAGGAAGTTCTCGGTTCACGTATTGCTGAAGCCTAGCTTGGAGAATTTTGAGCATTACTTTACTAGCATGTGAGATGAGTGCAACTGTGTGGTAGTTTGAGCTTTCTTTGGCATTGCCTTTCTTTGGGATTGGAGTGAAAACTGACCTTTTCCAGTCCTGTGGCCACTGCTGAGTTTTCCAAATTTGCTGGCATATTGAGTGCATTACTTTCACAGCATCATCTTTCAGGATTTGAAATAGCTCAACTGGAATTCCATCACCTCCACTAGCTTTGTTTGTGGTGATGCTTTCTAAGGCCCACTTGACTTCACATTCCAGGATGTCTGGCTCTAGATGAGTGATCACACCATCATGATTATCTTGGTCTTGAAGATCTTTTTTGTACAGTTCTTCTGTGTATTCTTGCCACCTCTTCTTAATATCTTCTGCTTCCTAGGTCTATATCATTTCTTTCCTTTATCGAGCCCATCTTTGAATGAAATGTTCCCTTGGTATCTCTAATTTGCTTGAAGACATCTCTAGTCTTTTCCATTCTGTTGTTTTCCTCTATTTCTTTGCATTGATGGCTGAAGACTTTCTTATCTCTTCTTGCTATTGTTTGGAACTCTGCATTCATATGCTTATATCTTTCCTTTTCTCCGTTGCTTTTCACCTCTCTTCTTTTCACAGTTATTTGTAAGGCCTCCCGAAACAGGTATTTTGCTTTTTAGCATTTCTTTTCCATGGGGGTGGTCTTGATCTCTGTCTCCTAAACAATGTCACAAACCTCATTCCATAGTTCATCAGGCACTCTATCTATCAGATCTAGGCCCTTAAATCTATTTCTCACTTCCACTGTATAATCATAAGGGATTTGATTTTGCTCATACCTCAATGGTTTAGTGGTTTTATTCTCTTTTTCAATTTAAGTCTGAATTTGGTAATAAGGAGTTCATGATCTTAGCCACAGTCAGCTCCTGGTCTTGTTTTTGTTGACTGTATTGAGCTTCTCCATCTTTGGCTGCAAAGAATATAATCAATCTGATTT